>CAJQZJ010000140.1:87759-120387 GCA_907164525.1 Lophiomys imhausi | reverse complement strand
TTGGCCTGCAGACGGCTGGAGTCTCCCACAGAACCAACTACCCTGACAAACCTGCATCTGAGAGATCCAGAAGAAGGACTGCTAAGTGTGTTAAAGAATCTACAACAAATACTGTGTTCCTGACGACTGAGGACCTGCCCCAGAGACTGTATCATTCTAAAAGGTTATGAAAGTAGTTGTTATGATTATCAATAGGTTTAGTGGATAGGTTAAAGGGGTTGTAGGAATTTATAGGATTAATAGTTAAGAAATTGTTGGTGTTTGTTATAAGTGAATTTAGTAATAAATAAGTGTTAAATAATAACTTAAAAGTTCGGTTACAGGCTGTGTTGGCTTGGAGATCTCTACTGGTATTCTCCATTGCTTTCATTTATAAAATTGAGGATTCTTTAAATTCTTTAGAGATTTAATTTCTTCTTGTAAGGACTCTATCACTTTCCAAAGTATAGATTTATCATCATTTTCATGTGTTTCAGCTGTGGTGGGATGGCCAGGGCTTGCTGTACTAGCATAGCTGAAATTGTTGGAGTCATATTTCCCTGACTTTTTTCAGTTCTGTTCTTTCTCTGGTCTTTAACTTCTGGTTGTTCTTAGCTGTTTGTTCCTGGTAACTTCTGGGCTTGGTATCAAGAAGGGAGCTTTGATGTAGAAGCCATATAACTTGGTTCTCTGTAGCTCTCCACAGGCTGTATGGGGCCTTGTGTGGGGGCTGGTTTTCAGTGTGTCTACCAGAGCACACCCCTTCCTGTTGTGTCCCAATTGGGAACTCAGGTCAGAGGTTGTACTGGGATGTGTTATTCCTGCCTGCAGGTCCCTAATATCCAACTGGTTTTCTTAGTGATGTCAGTGCGGGTTGGCAGGTCACAGACTGTATGCTGGAGCAGCAGCTCTCCTGTAGCTTAAGCGTGGGGACAGTGAATGTGATCCTCCCAAGCTGCTATCAGGGATTCTCAGGTTCAATGTACGTCTAATAGCAAGAAGCACTGTGATCTGGTACAGCCCATGTCACCCAGGCAATGAGCAATGGTTTGGGATTGTTTCACTGCCCCCAAGTTGGTGGTCTCTGTGTTGTAGCCTGGGTATTCAGCTTAGGGGCAAGGCAGGTGCAGTCAGGGATTCTGATGTGGAATTCACACCCTGTCCACAGTGTTTGGATTCAGGGATGCTCAGTTGCCTTTTCCCAGCCAGAATCACTGCTCCAGTGTAGCCTGCCTGAGCCTACTTGGCTTCTGGCAGATTCCCTGTAGCTAGGTGTCAGGACTATGGTTGTGGTCATTCCATGCTCTTCTCTGGGTGGTTTCAAGATCAACATGTGCCTCTCAGTGAGATGTTCTTTGGGTTGTTGTACAGCCCACTTGCTCGGGCCACTCCCAATAGTTCAGAACTACTTTACTGCTCCAGACCAAGATCTAGATGCTGTAAACTGAGGCAGTAGACTTCTAGTCCTCCCAAAGTGGGTGTGGGCTGTGAGTTCACAAAGCATCTCCAGCACTTGGACTCAGGGGGGATCTCAGTGGCCTTTTCCCTGTCAGAGGCGCGGTGTTCCAGTGTAGCCTGTCTGGGTCAGTGGGGCTTCTAAGAGATTCCCTGTAACTAGGGTGTCAGGACTGTGGGTATGGCTCTCCCAAGCTACACTTAAGTGTGTCCCAGGATCAGCCTGTGCCTCTCTGTCAGAAGTTCTGTGGTTGGGTGCCATCTGCCCCCTCAGGTAGCATGCCCCAGTCCAGGACCATTTCACTACTCTGGGCAGAGACCTAGATGCACTAGACTGAGGCTGTAGACTGAGTGCCCTTCTGAAGTGAGCACGGGCAGAGAGTTCCAATATGGAGTTCACTCAGCTAGTCTCAGCCACCTCCTGAATCGCAGTGTTCCAGAGCAGCCTGCCTAGGTGAGCAGGGGCTTCCAGCAGACCCCCTGTAGTCAGGCAGGGGAGGGACAGGGAGTTCCAATTTGTATTCTATATCCTGCCCACAGTGCGCTTGGGCTCAGGGAAGCTCAGTGTCTGCCAGCTGGATCCTGCAGTTACCAATCAGACAGACACCGCCTTACTGAATATCTCAGGGAGAATCACCCTCTGTCTTACCATAGTGGCTCTGCTGGTCTCCTGGGTGTCTGAACACCTGTACAGACACTGTAGGTACAGGAAACTGAGGGATTCCTCTGTTTGGAGGCTGAAACGCCAGCTGGCATTTGAAAGGATGTGATATACCATCTCTTCCACTGTGGCAGGGAGTGTGGAAAGAACTCTGTGTCCCATGTCCATGACTCAGATTCTTCAGTGTCTATATTTCCAGTACCAAGTTCTTTATTATCCCTGGCTTTGCTGGGCAATCCCAGATAGGCTTGTGCCTCACAAACTGCCGTTCAGCAGGAGTATATCTCTATAGTTGTCCAATCGGTCTTCCTGACAATCAGAATGTGTCCGACTTGATTGCTGCCATCTTGCCCTCGATCCATTTCTGAATTATTTAACAGAGAATTTGTTATATTTCAGAGGTTGGATATGGGACAGGAGATTTGAGTAGGAAGATTAAGCCTTCCTTTCTGAACACAAATGACTAGATCAGTTTCTGTGGTCCTGTCCATGATCTCACTTTGCATAAATGCTACGGGTATGAGAAAAATGGGTCTTTCTTTCTTAGAGACTTGCATAGGAGTTGTCTGAAAATAGACTAGAAAGCTGGAGTAAAAGCAGGGAAGAGTAGTGTTTCAGGAACGCACGTGAGAAAACATGTCAATGGGGAATGTGATAAAGGGTAACCAGCTTCTTTGTAGAGGAGGTCAGCTAGAAGCTGTGTGTGTGTTGTGGTACATATATGTGTGTGCTATGTGTGCATATATGTGCAGAATTACATGCTTGTCACATGTGGAGGGCTTCAGATGCCCTCCTCCACCACTCTCTACTTTGTTGACGAAGGTCTCAGGCACCCACTGCACTGGGACTCACATGTTTCAGCTAGGCAGGTAGCCAGCAGGCCCAAGAGAACCCACCTCAATGTCATGGTTACAGGCATGTGTAGGACCGCACAACTCAGTGTCATGGTTACAGTCATGTGTAGGATCACCACAATCTTACATTGGTGCTGATGGGCCACCTCTCCAGCCCCAACCACTGCACTTCTTGACTCTGGGCTACCCATCCCTTTTCGGGTTTGGAACATTCTTAGCCTGCATCTTTCATAAGACTGCTCTCTTTGATTTCTTCTTTTGTAAGGCCTCAATTGTATGTATGCTAGTCCCTTTTTCTGACAAGACTATAAGGAATCTAAAAGCTTGACTACCCAGAAGAGGAGCCAGAAGTGATAGTTAAGACTTTTCATCCCTTAAGACTGAGTCAAAGAATGTATTTATTTTTTCTCAGGACCAGGTACATGGGAAGAAACGGTAGGAACACACCTTCCTTCTGTGTCAAGGGAAAAATGTCTGAGTACATCAAAATGGATAATAGTTGTACGAGTTCTTATATGCTACATGCAATAAGTATATCTTATTTATATTTTTCAACTAAAATTAAAGTTAAAATGCATATTAGCTTTTAAGTGACAAAACCTTGCATTAATAGAATAACCTGTCCTTTGTTACTATGATTCCATTTATCTGCACAATTATACATCATTTATTAGAAGGGTTTTTAAAAAATAACAGTATCCATAGAAAATGACACTGACAGTAATGAGACACCTTGGCAAAGATCCACCACAGCTAGGTGTTTTGTTTGCTGTGACATTTTCTTTCAAATCTCTACATCTTACTGTGATTCTGTACTGGAGTCCACTTAGAAGGGATGTTTGAAACATGAACTTTTTGAGAATATTAACATTTTAAATTCAACTAATAGAGACATCCACTTATTTTTAGGCATGTGTGTATCATGAATCAGGCTGGTATTGACATCTCAGCTAGTTGAAGCAGCCAGTCATGTCACAGCATACCCACATGTCACCAGCAAGAGCAGCATCCTTTAATAATAGAAATGACATGACAGGAAAATGATGGCTCCCTTGAAATAAAATCTTTAGCTCACTTTCATTGTTTGCATTATTGTAGATTAACTCACCATGGGCACATTCATTGTCAGGTTACAATGTTTCTCTACTAGTAAGAAAAAAAATTACAGCGTTTTCTGATCTTCACTTTATATTTTTCTCTTTAATTGAAGAAACAAGCCAAGTCATTGTGTAGTTTTCTGAATATCTGTTGAAGGTAAAATGCCTTTTAATAACTTGCTTTCCATTTTTACTTGCTGTCATCTCTGTGCCATGCAATTCTTGCCCATTGCAAAGAAAATTGGTACTTATAGCTTACATTCTATAAAAATAAGGACAATTGTATTCTCCCTTTAGAGTTCTTTAAATGTGTTGGTATTTATATTCAGCATTGTAGCTGTTTTGCAATTTAATATATCCCCCTTTCTGCTTTAATCTTAGTCAATTAGTGAAGCTCCACTAGCAATTACTCCTAGGATGCCTGTCATAAATGTCTTCATGTTTGCATTTTAGGGCATTATGTGTCACTTCCATACATACAGAATACTAGCCCCATGTAATGTACCATGAAATGTAAGAGCTTGGACACTCTCCTTCAGATTTCACTGCTCAGAAGCATTGTTTGTCTTCACAAGTCTTGCATATTTGTATAAATACATACTCATACATCAATGCAGTATCCTTTTCTGAACATAGTTACAGATAAACACGCACAGGGATAAGTAATTCGACAGAAAAATATTTTACTGATCATAGTATCCTATTAAAAACACCATTAAGTCATAAATTAAATTTATTCTTATCAGAAGTTAAGAATACAAAAATAAGGTGAGTGGGAATGGGAACAGGAAGGATCAGGTTGGAGGGGGATGGAAGGAGAGAGTGCAGAGGAGAGAGAGAGATGACTGGAATTGGAGGGCATTTGGCCTCCTTTTAAACAGAGTGGATGTTCATATACTTCACATTTCCTTCTTTACCACCTCTTCTTATATAGCATCTTCCTCAGAGATTAAAACCTCCCATTTGGGAGCAAAACTTTATTAAGACATTGAATATTAAACTAGAGATGAGACATTCTTTCTAAAGGGAAGTTCATTAGGTTCAGGAAGTGAACAACTCAGTAGCTTTAGGAAGTCACTGAAACTGACTAGATTTTCTAGTGTCCTCCATCTCCAAGTGTATATATGCAGTAGGACTGCTGAAAGACACTTTCAGACCAGCCAAGCAGCCCAGAAGGAGCAACAGCAATGAAAGGCCACCCTCCAACAAGGTGAGTACAGCCTCTAGACTGTGCAGTGTGCTCCAGGTTTTATAAATAGGTATTTATTCCCCAGGAATAGAATTACATATTCTTTTCTTTTGGGTAGTTTCACCATTAGTTTCCTTGAAGAGGTACCTTCTGTAATCCCAATTTCTAGGTTAACAAAATTATTCATAAGGAAACATTGCTTATTATTACCCCTTTCTCACAGCTTCTCTAGTGCTGAAATATTTTTATTTCTGAATTTCTGGAAAGGTCTTCGAATGTATTCAATACTTGTCTATGAACTGAATATGAACTTCATCTCTAAATGCTAAATTTAGCATGCTGTAAATAATTCAAATATTGACTAATAACTCAATGTTTGTCTCTCAGCACTGAAGATGGAAATCCAAACTATAAAATAAGAAGTCAAGCTGGAAATAGAGGGCAAAGGAAGAAATCCATGTACAACATGATAAGACATGAGGTAATTTCAAGGCAATCTCCCTTCAAGGTCTGCAAGCAGAAAAATCAATTTTCCAGAACAAATCTGTCAAAATTAGCTTTGATGTATAAATTGAAGGAGGCAAAAAATTGTTTTAGTTGCAAATTGCTGTAGATTCTCTAGAGTAGTAGGAAAATGTCCATTAATTTTATGTTTTATAATAAGTGTTAAAAAGCTTAAATGGATGTAACTTGTTTTTTTAAACTTACTAAAATCTATTATAATTCTATATAATTTACCAACTTTATTGTATATTTATAGTAACCTTTGAAATATTTATGGTAGTTTAAGTTAAAAAAAACGAAAATGGAAAAGATGAGTTATATCGGAAGAAAAGAGGGAAGAAAAAGGGGCCATAGGTTGTTAAGATTAAATCATGGACACAGCAGATACAAGAAAGAAAAGAATCTTCCACAGAAGGGAAGACTAGAGACAAAGTAATCAGGTGCAGCCTGGCTTCCGAGCCCCACTCTCGACTCTGTCCAGGACTGATCAACCTTTTTTAAGCCCATGAGCAGACCGTGGAGGTTTCTGCCGGGTCACTCTGCCGAGCCTCATGCACGTGCTCCTGAGCAGCCTTGTGTCTTGAGGGTGGAGACAGTGGCAGCCTTCTCTGCTCCCAGTGCTCTTGTCTAGAAGCTGGACCTCAGTTCTAGGCACTGTCTACCAAATGGCATTTCACCAGAAACAGCCCTTTTCTGACTTTGAGCCCACATTTCCTTGTTGGGCAAAAAGAGGAACTTTGGCTAACTGCAAAGCAGTAAGCAGGCTTCCTTTGGTTTTGTTTGTTTGTTTGTTTGTTTGGAGGGGGCGGTTCTTACTTTTTCAGTGATACCTTCTTCCTCTCCAGACCCTGTCACCTGCAGGATTCTTCAAAGCTGACTAGTACATAACATCTGGAAACCCAATTAGCACGAGTTACTTGTGAAGCATCCCGCATGTCTCTAGGCTTCTCTGGGTGTGTCTCAGGGATTCTGAAAAAGAGACAATCCGCTTTTTAAATGATCACATTTATTAGTTCTCTCTCCGTATCTTACCTCTCCCTCCCCCAGACCTCTAGTCACAGGGAAGCTTTTAGAAGCTCACTCTCTCCTTCCACCATGTGGTTTCCAAGGATAGACTTAGGTCTTCAATCTTGGCATCAATGCCTTTACCTGCTGGACTATCTATCATGATGTCCAACAATTCATTTCCCTCATACACATGAGAATGTCTCAGATTTTCCAGTTGTTAAGCATTCATATGTGTGCACTCTTCCTAATAAAGCATAATTACCATTCAAGAGCTTACATGTATTTGGCAACTGTGACATAAATTAAAAAAAATAGTTTAATCATAGCATACCAATATAAGAAATAGATTAGCCAAGTGCTGGAAAATAATCTCAGTATGGAAACACATTTCTCAAAGTGAAATCATTTCCAACTGTGATAAGGAAGCTAATATTGTTGTTTTGTTTGACTTTAAAGAATTGAATCATTCCTTCACCTCACATGTGGGAATTCTGAAAGGCAGAAGGATTGTGACAGACAGTGGGGGACTGTGGTGAGGACAGTAAGCTCCGTCCCTCAGTCACTCCTGATAGAGCTGGATGTAGCACTGGGGACTTTATTATGTGGCTTCCGGTCCCCAGTATTTTCATAGCACATAATGAAATGGAGGTAGGGAGCCAATGTTCATATCCAGTGATTAATTTACTTGCTAGTTTGCTTGTTAAGCACCTGTGCTAGGCTTGTGGACTCTGTGGTCACTGTAGCATGGTCTGCACTATTATGGGATTCATAGGAAGTGAGAGAGGGCTGAAATCAAGATAATTATGCCAAACTTTCAGTGCTCAGAGTTTTTCAAGCAGAGGGTAAAATGTCCAAATGCATTTATTACATTTATACACATTTTCACCCACATAGATATCTTAATTCAATAGCTGGATGTCCACCAACTTCCAGTTACAGTCTTGGTTTTGCTGGGTCCTGAGTATTTATAGTTCTTTCTTTTAAGGTATGACAAAGGGAGAAGAAGATAATAGACTATAAGATAAAACACTCTAGCATCATATAACCTGGGACATTTATTTTCTCATCTGTAAAGCAAGATGTCATGACAGTTTTCCATGGGAATCAGTAAGCTTATGTTCTAAAGCACTTTGGTATGTGTGTCACATATCAATACATAACAGATGTTTTATGTTAGGTGGGATGGATATTGTGTTATCACAGAAATGGGAAGCTTTTGAATTAGTTGTTGGGGGAGTATAAGACACCGCAAAGAAAAAAAAGTACTTGGAGACACAGCTTCACCATTCAGCAAATGAAAGAAAGACTGAAAGGGGCATTTGTAGATAGAAAGCATGATTATGGTAGTAGAAGAAAGGAATCATGTATCCAATATGTCTAGAGATATGGCCATGGGGACTGGGGTTGAGGGGTCCTTTCAGATAGTTAGCACTGTCCAGGCAGTGTGAACTAAACTTAGGAATCTGAATGAGCAGAACCATAGGTCTTGGACTTATAATGCTTAGGATCAAAATCAACTCATCAGTTGAGTGCTTTCTGTGTATTAATTAAATCTAATATTATCATTTAACAAAGAATCTAAAGCAATGCAACAAAATGTACATTGCATTATGGTTACATGATTTGTTGAATGTCTATAATTATCTTAAATGTTATGAGAGTTTTTGGAAGCAGGGAGTTGTGTGATACAATTTTAATTATAGAATGAACACAGAATGAGCAATGGAGATTTAACCACTAGAGTGGTCGAAGAACTGCAGAGTTTAAACACAGGGGAGCAAAGAAAGTGGTTCTTGAAACATCAGAAAAGAGGTGCCAAAGTCTACACTCAAGGAAGGATGTCTATAGGGGGGTAGGGGTTAAGGAGGCTGAGGCCATAAATTTAGAGATTAAGTAGTGGTGCCAAGTACTTGAGTGTCAGTTTACCATGCACACATAACTATGTTACAGTAGCCACAGAAACTAACACAGCCCATGGACAGGCATGCACTATGGACCCAAGCCATCAATATCTAGGGGAATAGGTTTTCCTGAGGCAATCGTGAAGGCTCTGTCTCCTGATTCCTAAAAAAGTCTTCAAAGTGGCATGGAAAGGCTGTCAATCTAACTTGCCAGATGCAGACAAGGATGGAAAATATTCATAAGATCTGACCATTTGAAATCTAACAGTGATCTAAAGAGAAGAACTCCAAGTCTCACACACACCCTTCAGTATAAGATGTACATAAATGAAAGGTAACTTGGAAAGCCAGATATCTGTCGGTATCTATAAAAAATGTTCTTTGTTAATATGGATGGTAATTTAACTAATCTTCTGCAGAAAGGGAGAGAGCCAGAAAAGAACAAGGAGAGGCAGAAATGAGGGAGTGGATGGCTGATGATAAGTATGTCCTCTGGTGATTTTATGAGGACCAGTTTGTTACATTTTCACTTAATTATGTTCACTTTCACTGGAAATCTGGGTTAAAAAACCATCATTTTCAGGGCATTAGCAATGATTTGTAAAACATGTTTATCTTACAATTTCAATTTTTTCTGTAATGATGATTCTCTATCTATAGATAGCTTCATTCCAATGAAAGCTGTGATTAAGAAGTCTCCAAGGCTGTGCTGACTCTCTAAATAAAGCTTGTGACACCGTGAAGTCTTATGAGATGATTTACCAGGCAATAGCTTATGTTTGACATTAACTTTAATGAAATATAAACTCAACCTCTTACGTGCACTTCCAAGGGATCCCATGTGGATGTCGGTTGCTGCACGACAACAGAAGGATAATAGAATTGGGCAGCCTGCTTGGCTGCAATCCACAGCTATGATTCTATGAACGCTGTTCTACACCACAAATGCATTTCTTGCATCTAACTTTTATTTAGAATATGTGAAGCCAGATTCCACAGCTTCTTTCTGGTGTTTCTAAAACAGCCATGAGGTGAGAGTCAAGAGAAGACACACATGTGGCTGAGCTGCTGTGATAGATAAAAGCCCCCCGCCATTTATTAGATTGGAAGAAAGCAAATAATCCTCGGAAACTGGGCATGTCAGTGACGGTATAGCAAACCCTTCATGTTTGTTATATTATCAGCTCTTTCCTTTTGTCTCTAAAAATGCCTTCAAAGCAATCTTCGCTATTTTCAGGTGTCCCTGCCTGCTGTTCAGCAAGCTGGACAGCAGCTGACACACTGTCCTACTTAATGAAGATTGGAGATTATAGAGTCAAGGAAAGTGCGCTTCTCAAGTTACCTTTTGGTCTTAAGATCTTGACTCCCACAGGATTGGAGGGTGGATGCAGGAGGAATGGGAAGCAAGTGTGACCTGGGTGCACTGTTTGAATTCCCAAGTAATTAATACAAATATTATGTTGGGGGAGAAAATAATTTGACATTCACTTCTCATCCATTCTATTCTCACTCTCCTACCCCATCTCTCTCTCTCCTTTTCATTTCAGAAGCATTTCTTATCTACTCCAAGTGCAATGTTCAATGCTTCCCCAATCCCGCCTGTTGGAGATATTTTGATTACTTTCCTTAAAAAAAAAAGGAAACACTCCCAAGAGGAGCAGAAGGCAGGAAATCATCAAACTTGGGGCTGAAATCAACAGCTTAGAAACAAAAAGAATGATACAAAGAATCAATGAAACCAAGAGTTGGTTCTTCGAAAAAATCAACAAAATACACAAACCCTTAGCCAAGTTAACTAAAAGACAGAGGGAAAAAACCCAACTCAACAAAATCAGAAATGAAAATGGAGAAATAACAACAGACATTGAGGAAATCCAGAGAATATTTAGGTCCTACTTTAAAAATCTATACTCCCTCTAAGGTAGTTGAAGAACAGATAGCTAGAGTCTCATAATTAAATTTTGAGTTGTGTAGGAGTCAAGAGAGTGTTATAGACCTAAGAAGATGCTTTTAAAATTGTGAGGCAAGTTAGTATGAATGTTGAGTTAGATATAGAACTTTAAACTCATGGAGATGGTTCGATAGTAGAATGTTAAAGTCAGGTGCCAAATACATATGGACTGGACATTGGGAATGTACGCTAAGCCATATAACCCTCATAACTGTGGCCTAATTACCTCTGTTGTTTTGTATTGTATTTATTATTATAAGAGAAAGAGCCATTTGTTGGACTGAAAGGGGAAACTGTAGGGGGAAATAAGATATACCTTAAACTTAAAAAAAAGGGAAGAGGATGGGGGGTTGAGGGTGGGAGGGTGGGACTGGAGGGGGAAATAGGGAGGGGACTGCGATTGAGATGTAACTTGAAGAAATAAAGAAAAAAAGAAAAGAACTCAAGGAAATGCACGTGGGGTCTGTGAGACTTGGGGAAGAGGCCACTCCCCTTTCAGCTTCGCACCCTTCACCCATGGCGCAGACACAGACATAGTAAGTTCTCTGTTGAAGAATGAATGAGTTACCATGACCCTTGATGCCTAGAACATGGCAGAACTTGATCAGTATTGGCCCAGTCTGGCAAGGGCATGGCATAGTCTGGTCACTATTGGTCCTATGTCAAGTGCACGCTTAGTCACTATGGGTCCAGCCTAGTGAGTGTGTGAGGTGAGGCTCATTCACTATTGGTTTAATCTGCAAAAGCAAGGCAGAGCGTATTAACTATTGGTTTAGTCTGGGACTGCTTGAAATGATTTTGAAGACAGTAACTTTCTCCTTGTTTTTATTAAAGTAATAAAGATATATATACAGAAGGAGAGATTACCCATTATACCACCCCGTATCAGTAGCCACTGTTTTAAAGCTGGCACCCTTTCCTTTGCTTACACACACACTGAAAAATCAGTCTCTTATTTCTCTTATGATGAATTTGGAGCATTTTTTCCTCATGTAGTTACTTACAACTTTTTTTTTTTTTTTTTTTTTTTGGAAAACACAATTATAGGGAGCTATTGCAATTGTCTAGTATTTAAATCTACCATGATTTAGTTAATCATTCTCCCAACTGGTTTTGGGGTTTTGTTTTTGTTTGGTTGGGTTTTTTTTTTGTCTTTTTTTGTTTTTGTTTTTGATGATATTAATGATCATTATAAGAAAAGCAGGGACCAATGTTACAGCATATTCTTGAAAAAAATCTATACTCCACCAAATATGAAAACTTAAGTGAAATGGGCAATTTTCTTGATAGATTCCACCTACCAAAGCTAAATCAAGATCAGGTTAACAGATTAAACAGCCCTATAACCCCCAGGGAAATAGAAACAGTCATTAAAAATCTCCCAACCAAAAAAAGCCCAGGGCCAGATGGTTTCAGCACAGAATTCTACCAGACCTTCAGAGAAGAGCTAATACCAATACTCTTCAAACTCTTTCACAAAATAGGATCAGAAAGAACACTGCCAAACTCATTCTATGAGGCCACAGTTACCTTGATTCCTAAACCACACAAAGACCCAACAAAGAAAGAGAACTTCAGACCAATCCCCCTAATGAACATAGATGCAAAAATACTTAATAAAATATGTTGAGGGAAGGTCTAATATTGTTTCTGATACATTGAATTCAAGGCTGAGATCTGGTTACCGCCCCTTCTGAGGCATTCTCTTGATTGGTTAATAAAAGTCGCTTACGGCCAATTAGCTGGGCAGAAAGAGTATAGGAAGGCGGGGCTTCCTGAGATCAGGACAGGAACTCTGGGCACACACAGAGACTCTCTCTCTTTCTGCAGGGAGACACAGAAGGAGACAGATGTCCGGAGAATGCTGGAAGGTATTCGCAGGCACATGGTGGTTTGGGATTAGGTGATCTGATTCAGGTTAACTTAGAGTAGCTAATCGAGAGTCTGCTCAGCTAAGGGCTAAGCGTTAAAACATTAAAAGGTCTTGGTGTGTTTAATTATTGGGGAAAAGACTGTGGCGGCTTATAGGCCCTCAGTCCAAGCCGTCCCGGGCTGTTGAACTCCCAGACTCCCCTTGAGCCCAGGCAAATCTCCCGCCAAGCCGTCAGTAATTCTACCGGCCTAATGTAACAATTTATATTAATTAACAGTGTTTAGGTTACAGGTGGTATAGGCCACCCTTGGTCCCGGGGCTCTTTCTGCAGGATAAGTTAGGCAACCGGTTAAGGCACTTGGGCCAGGCCGCCTGTTCCTCTGCCAAGCCACTGGCTACTCCGCTGGCCTAATCTTACAGTTTATACTTACCAATAACTACACTAATTAATTTGCAGTTTCAGGTGGCGCCCAACGTGGAGCGCCATATGTAAAAAAATTAAATAAACTACATTGGACACCATTTATAGAAAGAATTAATTAAATTATTTAACCAGTATTTAGATTATTGTTAATTTGTTTGGCGGTTGTTAATCTTTAAGCAGCCATTATAAATGAGCACTCATAGACACTGGGGATTTTAACAAGCCTAGGCCTGAGTTGAGGAATCTTAGCCCATCTAAGCTAGCTCTTAATTCTATTACCCAAATATGACCCCACGTATACATAAGTCCCCTTGGACTGCCATTCTCCACGATGTGCCTATGTTCCTGGCCATGTGGAATGAGGTTCTTTTTCCTAACCCATGGTGTGTGCCTCCTTCTTCCCATGCTATTCTACACCAATCTCCTTAAGAATGGGGTTTCCATGGGGAAACTGGAACTCAAACTAATACAAAATGTTTTAATTAATGTTATTGTTTAATAAGGTTAATTTAATTATTTAAATTCATACCTTGATCTCAAAACGTGAGAGACAAGGACAAAACAGGTTCCTTGTGTGTTCCAGGCCAATTTAATCTGCAGAGCTCTACAGAGCAAATCAAGACAACCCAAGCTACAAAGAGAAACCCTGTCTCAATAAGGATATATATATCCACATAGAAATTAAATCTCCAAAGAAAGGAGAAAAGGAAAGAAAAATATGTAAATGCATACCTTTGTTCCCAAAACATGGGAAACAAAGACAGAGACAGAAAGGTTTCTTTTGAGTTTGAGGCCAACCTAATCTAAAAAAAGCCAGAACAACACAGAATAAACCTGTTTTAATCAATTAATAAATTTATATCAACTGTAGTGGAGAATACTTAAACTCCATATAGTCTTATGCTGTATTTTCAATTTAAAATAGATTATATATATCAAATATGTGTAATACTATTACATGCCATGTTTTTATATGGCATGAATAGAGATTTACAAATGTCTTTCTTCTGTTCAGAGAACAGATCCTTAATTGACTTGTGCATCCTGCATATCCAAGACATTTTGGTAACTGCAGAACTATATGTTACTTGTGAGAAATTATATATTTTCAGAACAATGGGACCTGAGTCCAAAGAAGACAAGACAAGTAACCCAAGTGATCCAGCCTCACAGACTGCCTCAATAGCTGTTTCCTCCAAAATCTGAATCCAGATCAACTTCAAACAGCTTCCTGAGATGGCCCAGCCTCAAAGACTGCTCCTGACAGGACTTCAATAAAGCCCTGAACTTTGCTACCCAAAGTCCAGCTTTGAACTACAAACTGCTCAGAACATTCAAATTGCTGAGCACATAGAGACTGGACAACAAATGTTACTATTAACTTGATTAACCATGTTTTACATTTTATTTGGGCCCCTAAACAAGTTTTCTGTGTCCCAATCCAGCAGGAAGAAGTTTTAAGAGAGCGACGTCCCATTCCCAAAAAGTGGGGTGGATGATTCTTTGCTTATTTGATGTATTATAGATATTTTTTGTGGGAATGGTTACAAATTGTTATATGGTCTTGTTAAGCACGGTATAGAAAGTTAGACTTGGAGATCTCTTTTTCTTTTCTCTATCCTTCTTTCTCTCTTATATAGGGGGGAAAGACTTGAAAAGAAAAAGAGGGGGAATATATATATATATAATATAGAAATGATAAGATATAAGGATAGATTATTGAATCTGCTCTGAAACACAAAACTATTTTTATTCTCAAATAAGGTTATCTTTTGATACATTGGTATAGAATTTTGTATATTGATACAAAAATAAGGTAAAATTTTGATTCATTGGTATAGAATTTTATATTTTGACACATAATATGTATATTTCAACTCTTATATAAGGCATTGTGCTTATACAACTCATTTAAAAGTATAGGTTTACTTCCAATCCTTTTATGGGTTGCTATTGCAATCTATTTAGGAGTCTGGATAATACAAGTTGACTGGCCAGTTGAGCTTCTGGTCATGTCAAATACTAGTCTTAATTTATCACATAATAGACTTAATAGGTTAAAAAGATAGTAAATGGTTAAAATGTACAGTTTGTTCAAAGATAGAAGATAGATAGATTTATAAATAAAATAGATGTCTTCAAAACCCTCAGAAGCATAAAGAAAATGGCATTTAAAGATGTTTTTATTATTTTAAGAATTGCTTGACTTAAGACAGTCAGCTCCTGACAGCTTCCATTTGACTTGGAAGAAGACAATGAGCATCAAAAAGAAATCTCCCATCAGGAGATAATTCCTCAAAAAAAAAAATCTCCCATCAGGAGATAATTCCTCAAAAAAAAAAAAAAAATCTCCCATCAGGAGATAATTCCTATTGGGCAAAAATGCCCCTGCTCTCTCAACAGAATATATACAGTCCAAAGATGGACCAGAGCTTAAATGCAGGTAAGCCGATGTCCTGATTCTGCAGAGACAGAATGGGAAAATCCTTATTATTTCCTGCTGCACAATTAGTCTGTAAAAAATGCTTGGCCAGAAGGCTGAAGATGATGCTCCAATGATATCAAGAGATATTTGGGACTGTCTAGGTAACAAACTGTCATATTTCTTTTTGGAAGCTGCTCTTCTATGCTTCCTACTCACTCAAATAATAACTTTATCACTTCTTATGTCTTTGATAGGGTTGAAGGCATAATAGTTACAAAATTTCAATTGAATTTGAGTTTTTTAGGATTTAAAAGGATATTTTCAAGTCTAAATAAAAATTTTAGGTTTATAAATATAGGACATGACAGAAATTATTTAGGTTCAGAACTTTAGATACACCAAGATAGATATTTTTTTCTTCTTCAAGATTGCCTGATACAAATAGGCTAAACATTATGTGCATAACTTTTATATATGGTTTCCTTCATTGTTTCATATTTGTTCTTATTGTTTTTACTATATGAGTTAAAAAATTTAGCCTTTTAATTAGACAAAAGGAGGGAATTGATGGGGTAGTGTTAAGCATTCTAAATGTTAATTGGTCCTGCTTGCTGTCTGTTACTTACATTGACTATGATTGGTTAAATAAAATGCCGAGGCCTGAAGTTGGGCAAAGACAGAAAAGGGGGGACTTCCTGAGATTAGAACAGGAAGCCTGTGCTTTAGACAGAGGATTAATTCATTCCAGCCAGGAGCAGGAAGAAGGAGGCACACACCATGGGTTAGGAAAAAGAACCTCATTCCACATGGCCAAGAACATCGGCACATCGTGGAGAATGGCAGTCCAAGGGGACTTATGTATACGTGGGGTCATATTTGGGTAATAGAATTAAGAGCTAGCTTAGATGGGCTAAGATTCCTCAACTCAGGCCTAGGCTTGTTAAAATCCCCAGTGTCTATGAGTGCTCATTTATAATGGCTGCTTAAAGATTAACAACCGCCAAACAAATTAACAATAATCTAAATACTGGTTAAATAATTTAATTAATTCTTTCTATAAATGGTGCCCAATGTAATTTATGGGGTTTTTTTTTTTACAAAAATACTAGCAAGCTGAATCCAAGAGCACATCAAAAGTATCATACACCATGATCAAGTAGGCTTCATCCCAGGAATGCAGGGATGGTTCAACATACGAAAATCCATCAACGTAATTCACCACATAAACAAGATGAAAGAAAAAACCCCATGATTATCTTGCTAGATACACAAAAAGCATTTGAAAAAATCCAACAACCCTTCATGCTAAAAGTTCTGGAGAGAACAGGCATACAAGGACCATATCTGGAAATAATAAAGGCAATGTACAGCAAGCCAGTAGCCAACATCAAAGTTAATGGAGAGATACTTGAAGCACTTCATCTAAAATTGTTCTTTCCTAATACCAGCTAAACTTAATTTAACATTTCCCATTAAAGAAAATAAGCAACACAAACCCCTCGGCCATGATCTGCCCTTTGAATGCCACCTCTCCCCGATTCTCTCTGTTTCATCCTCCTTACCCCTTCCCTCTTGATTTTCATATTACATTTCCTTAGAAGTTCTCACATAGGTGCCCCCACTATACTCTGACTTCTGCCCTTTCCTTTCTTGTCAGTGCAATGGTGCTAAAAGTTCTGTATCCTTTCAATGTACACATTATAATCAGTGTCCCTGTCATTCTATGCGAGTGATATATTGATTTGTGCAATGGTTAGTTTTTGCGGTCAATTTGATAATATAGAATCACTTGGGAAGAGAGTCTCAATATGAAGGATTATTCAGATCAGGTTAGTCTATGGGCATGTCTGTTGGGGAAAGTCTTGATTATATTAATTGAGGTAAGAAGACCCACCCACAGAGGAAATTACCATTCCCTGTGTTTGAGTCTTGAATTGTGTAAGATTAGAAAACTCTCTCTCTCTCTCTCTCTCTCTCTCTCTCTCTCTCTCTCTCTCTCTGTGTGTGTGTGTGTGTGTGTGTGTGTGTGTGTGTGTGTGTGTGTGTGTTTGCTCTTGAGCATAGTTGCTTCAAGTTCTTCTGCTTTGATGTACATGTGGTGGATTACATTTATTTATTTATTTATTTACATATGATGAGCCATCCTTTCATCTGTTGGAAGAAGCTGGGTTGATCCAGTGAACAATCTTTTCATGTGTTCTTGAATTTTACTTGCAAGTATTTTATTGACAATTTCTGAATCTACATTCACTAGAGAGATTGGCCAATGTTTTTCTTTTGTTGTTGTTTTTGCATCCAGCTTCATAAAGTGATATCAGAAGTGTGTTTTTCATTTTGTATTTTGCAAAATCATTTAAGAAGTCTTACTGTTAGTTCCTCTTTGAAGGTATAGTAGAATTCTGTATAGAATTTTTTAGCTGAGAGACTTTAAATAACTTTTTCTCTCTCTGGCTGTAATGGATCTATTTAAATTATTTATTTCATCTTGATTTAGTTTTAGTAGTTCCTATGTATTTAGAAATTTATTCATTTATTTTGAATTTTCCAGTTCAGTGAAGTACAGATTTTCCATGTATGTCCTTATGATTCTCTGAATTTTCTTAGTGTCTGTTGCAATGTTTTCTTTATTTCTTTTTTAATTAATTTTGATATTATCTCTATTTCTTTTGGTTAATTTGGCTAAAAATTTGTCAATCTTGTTAATCTTTTCAAAATATCAATTTTTGTTTCATTGATTCTTTGTATTATTTTGTTTGTTTCTGTGATTTATTTTAGTCATGACTTTTATTATCTTTTTCCATAGACTGTATTGTTTGTTCTTGTTTTTCAAATCTTCTGGTGCAGCATTAAGTTATTAGTAGTCAATCTCTCCAATTTTTTTTCACATAAACAGTTAATGTTGTAAACTTTCCTTTCCTCTCAGGCCTTCCTTCATTGTGTTCCTTAGGTTTGGGTAATTAGCTTTCATTTTCATTCAGTTCTAGCAATTCTTTAAAATGTCATTCTTGCTTTTTTCTTGATTCAACTTGGCTACAGAACAGATGCAACTTCGTAGTCTGGTAACGTGTTGCCTAAATTCTGTGGGTTTCTGTATTTTTGTCATTTCTGTTATTGATATCTAACTTTATTATTTTGTGATCAAACAATAAACATGTTGTTATCTGATTTTTTCTAAATAAGTTCAGACTTGTTTTGTATTCTAATATGTTGTTGATTTTGGAGAAAGGTCCATGGGGTGCTGAGAAGAGAGTGTATTCATTACTGTTTGTGTGGAATGGTCTATAAATGTCTGTTATATCCAGTTGATTTCTGATGTCAGTTAACTCCAATTAACTCCAGAGTTTCTCTGTTTGGATTTTGTACAGATGACTTGTCCACTGGTGAGAGGGAAATATTGGAGTCATCCACTGTCACAGTGTTGGGGTTGATCTGTGAGTTCAGATCTACTATTCTTTTTAGTGAAGTTTAATGCCCCTGTACTTGGTGTATAACTATTTAGAATTGTTTAATGAATATGAAATGTCCTCCTCTATCTATTCTGGCTAGTTTTGGTTTGAAGTCTATTCTGTCAAATATTAAAGTAGCTACTCTTGCATGTTTTTTTTTCCTATTTGAATATACTACTCTTTTCCATTCTTTGATGCTAAGTTGATGTCTGTCCTTGATGGTGAGGTGTGTTTTATGGAGGCAGCACAAAGATGGATCCTGTTTTCTAATTTAAGCTGTTAGTCTGAGGAATTGAGACCACTAATATTAATATTTATTATTGAATAATGCTTATTAATTGTTGTTATTTGTTATTGTTTTTATAGTGGCTTATATTACTTGTTACTTGTTGTGGTGGTAGTGTTTTCTTAAACTTCTCTTGATTAAGTGTTCTGGGATTCAATTTCCCTTGTGCCGTTTTGGATGTTTTAATTTTCTCTTGAGACTGAAATATTCCTTTCTGTATTGGCTATAGTGTTAGTTTTGTGGATATAAGTTTCATAAATCTCTTTTATTTTTCCTTTGATTAGGACTGATATTTTTGCTGGGTATAGAAGTCCAGACTGCATTGATGGTCATATAAAATGTGTAGAACATCAGTCCATGCACTCTGGCTTTCAAAGTCTGTATTGAAAAATTGGATGTTATTCTGAGGGGCCAATCTTTGTAAATAACTTTATTTTTCTCCTTACCATTTCCAACATCCTTTCCTTATTCTATACATTTAGTGTGTTGATTATTTTTTGTTGTGGGGAGTTTCTTTTTTGCCTCTGTTTATTTGGTGCACTGTATGCCTCTTGAACCTTAATAGGTATTTCTTCCCTTAGATTTGGGAGATTTCTTTCTATGATTCTGTTGAAAATATTTTTGTGCCTTTGATCTGAGTCTCATTTCCTCACTATTATTCATAGGTTTAGTTCACTATGTCTTCAATTTCCTTCATGCTAAGTTCTTGGGTTTTTTTTTTTCTTTAGACTTGACATTTTCTTTGAGTGATCTATTTCATATTTCATCTGTCTTGTTTTTGAGAACTGATCTTCTTTATTTCACTCAATCTAATCTATTAGTAATACTTTGAGCTTTTTTTAATTCCTGAAGTTTTAATCTATAGTCTTATTTCATCTTGGCATTTTTCATAGATTTTTTTGAAAACCTCTTCATTAAATTTTGGTTTTCACCCTTGAATTTAAAAAAATTATTTAACTGTTCATTTATGTTTTCATGGTTCTTGTCCAGGCATTTGTTCATATCTTCTTTGGGTTCCTTGAACATATTTATACTTGTTTTTGAAAACGATGTTTTATTCATTATCTAAGACTCTTTTCTCAGGGACCATGGCAATGAGGTTGCTAATTTCTGGAGGAGACACACTGTCTTGATTTTTCATGTGCTTTATGTTTTGTAATTGAATCTAAGCATCTGGAATCAGGTTGTTGTTAATGTTTCTTGGTTTGGATATCTGGTTTGGTCTTTGTTGAAAGGTTGTTTAGGGCCTTGTTTGCTATTAACCCAAAATTTCAGGTCAGCTGAATGATGTTTTGTGTTTGGTCTTAGTGTCATTCTGTGTTGGTGTATAAATGGGATATCTGAAATGGTCTCAATTTGGCTACAGATAGGTGCAACCTCTGGGCCTAGGAGTAAGCCTTCTATAGGCTTATAAGATCACTCTACTGATCTTTTAGGGCTCTAGGTTTTGCAGGTGATTCTGGATTCTAAATAGTTCCAGTGTTGGGAAGGTAGTTAATGGTGTGTGTGACAGGCAGATGGATGGGCAAATAGGTCTCAGCAACCTAACAGTAGTCCAAGTTTAGACTCCATTTGGTACTACTGCTGGGAATGGTAGTGGATGAGGGGACTGACCTGAGATGGAATGTTTCATTTTGGATGAAATCTCTGTACAACACTAACTACTTTTTCAAGTATTTTTCTCTTGATTGCTAAAAATTTCCGTAATTTTGCTCAGTTATTTGTTTTAATGTAGAATCATACACACATTCTAATGTTTTAAAATTCACATTATAAAATGAAAAAAACTTCTGCAAATTTAAGACAACATCCTAATTTATTCACAAGGAAGGTTCTAATTAATATCTTAACACAAAACATTTTATAGAACTATTAATATACAGATCATACTGAGAAGACTTTATCCCAAACATAAAACACTTGAGAGAGTTCCCTTCCAGTCATTTTGTTTATCAGTTTCATCAGGTCAGAATACCTTTTGGATGCTGATAGTATCTGAGACACTGGAGATCTACTAACCACCCTGGCAGAAAGAGGGTTCTTTAACTCAATGGCAGCCCAGGAAGTAGATTGCCAAAAACTTCTCCCAAAAACCATTGCAGACATGCTTTGTCTATCACACTTTAAAAAGAACCTTTTATCAATGTGCGACTCTAGTAGGTCCGATGGAGTAGACTGAGAACATACTTGGTTTTCCTGTGTCATGAAGAAAAGGCTCCTCTGGCTCATAGCTCTTTCCTTCCCACTCTCCCTGAGTGAGTTACTGTTAAACTTCCTGTTTTCAGTCCTAAAACATCAAGAGTGATGCAGGACATCAGAAACTGGATCTGAGTTGCTCATATTTGAGAATTTGAGCAAGAAATGGGAGCAAAATGTAAACATTTTAAATTTTAGGGTGCCATATTTTCTGGCTTTACTAGAAAAAAAATTTTTATTAAGCTATTTCCAGAGGAGGCACTTTTACTCATATATTTTTAAAAAAGAAAACTAGAGCACAGGGCAGCCCTGTTTCAGGTGAGTTTGTTAATAACTCATCTGTACTGAAATAAATTCTTAGACAAAAAGATATAGGAAGGGAAAGGTCTCTTGCTCAGGAACATTTTCCAGTGAAAATCCTGGTGAAAAATCAGTAACAGTTGTAGCGGAGGTGCCAGTGTACATAAGGACATGGGTAGCAGCTTGTGTTTTAACATGGCAGGAAAATTTTTCAAATCAAAACTCTATTTCACTACGGACATAAATCTGAAGGCATTTTAAAATATTATTTGAAGGTTACCATTGGTCAGTTAAATTTTATTTCTTTTCTTTTTATAGTTTTCTCTGTACACTTTAGTGATAAAAAACAATGTAAGGATAGCTTCATTGTTACTAGAGAAAAGAAGTTAAAATCACCTATTTTCAGTTTCAAGGTTCTTGAATAAGAGCCAGATATGATGGCAAATGCCTGTAACCTAACACTTGGGATACTGAGACAGGAGGATCATTTGTTCAAATACAGCCCAGGTGACAGAGTTAAGACCCTATCTCATTAAAAAAATAAAAGAGTAACTCATATTCAGTTTTCTTAACGTGTGCTGTGGTAAAAGCAATTGGAATGAATTGTTTCTGAAAGGAAAAATGCTGCACATGTGGCAATATTAAAATTAAATTTGTCAAGCTTTTATTAACGTCTATAACATTCACAAAACATAACATAACAACCTTTATTTAAAACTTGACCTGTGGGAAGAAGTAAAGTTTTGTTAACATTTTGATTTAATTCTTTCCATGAAAACAAAAGATTCATTTTTCACAAATACAGAAGGTGGAGGAAGCATTAACTTGATGGACATAGTTGTGCTTCTGAGAAGTCCATGTCCAATAGAGGGTGCTGTGTGCGTGGCGTGCATTTCTCTGGAGGAGGGCCCCGCCCTGTGCACATCACAATTGTTTCTCTGGGATCTTTGATCCTAAAAGGTTGAAAACCTGTGGTTATCATTTTGTTTCTCACTGAGAAGTACTTGGTCAGTTTATCTCCCATTTTACTTGAAAACCTACTCATGGATTAATTGCTGGACTTTTTTTTTCTGTTAGAGCTTTTTTGTAATGTGGGGCTGGGGAGATAGTTCAGCTGGTAATGGGTTTGCATCAAAAGCACAAGGACCTGAGTTTGATTCCCAAAACCCACAAAAAATAATTCTGGATGTAATGGATTATGATTGTGGTCCTAATGCTGAGGAGTTAGAGACAGGTTGTTCCCTGAGGTTCACTGGTGTGGTGGTTTGAAAAAGAATGTCCCCTATAGATGCCTATGTTTGAATGCTTGGCCAAAGGGAGTGGCACTGTTAGGAGAAGTGGTGGTCTTGTTACTGGAATATGTCACTAGGGGAGGGCTTTGAGATCTCATATGCTCATTAGGCCTACTGTGTGAGTCTCCTACTGCCTGCAGATCAAGATGTAGAACTTTCAAATCCTTCTCCAGCACCATGTCTTCCTACATGTCTTCATGCTTCTTGCCTTGAAACCTCTGAAACTGTAAGCCACCCCAATGAAATGTTTTCCTTTATAAGAGTTTCCATGATCATGGTGTCTCTTCACAGCAACAGAAATCCTAAGACAACTGGTCAGCCAGCCTTGCTTGCTTGACAAGTTATAGGCCAATGAGAGACCTTGTCTCAAACAACAGTGGTAAGGGATCTCTGAGAAATGGTGCTAAGGTGTCCACATTCAGGCACACCATATGTTCCTGCACACACATTTTAAAAAGAGACATTTATAATGAGAATGGAGCCTATTTGAGCTAAGGTAACTTCACTGACAAACCATTCATTGTTACTTCTGAACCTCAAAACCATGATATTGAGTCTGTCCTTAAATTTTGAAAAACGAATGTATCATGTTCTTTAGGCAAATATTAATTGTTTTTATTTTGGAAATGAAATATGAAGCCCAGGTAGTTCTGCAAGAAATGTGCCACATCTGCCTTTAGGGGACTGAAACAGTGTGTTCTGTAATTCATTATCTTCCCTTCCGCAGGTCATCCTCAGGAAGCTCACAGAGTGAAAGACTTAGAAGTAGAACACATAAAAATTCTGTAAATCTCATTATATTTATGTATTAAGTTGACACAAGGCCCAGAAGAAATCATTCACAATATTTAACCACACACTCATTGTAGGCAACTGTGTGTCATTTTCATTAATGTCAATTAAAATTAGAGAGAGGAGACTGGGACAAGCATCTGCTTGCCTGCAAATCTCTGCATTGCTTCATAACGGGGCAGGCCCTGGCAATTTAACAGCCATCAGGGTCCCTCCTCACAGAAAACAACTCATTTGCAAATTGAGTCCTATTGAATAGTTTATTTTCAGGATATCTGGCACATGAAATGCATTTTCTTAAAAGCCTAGGCTGCCATGAAATGCACATATTTTAACCTAAGATGCACATCCAGTAGTACACCCTACCAGTCACAGTAGTAAAGATGGATGCTGACATAAACATCGATAGTCCACAGGTCACCTTTTATTTTACTTAATGGGGGGGGCACTGTAAATAATGTTTCAAACAGGATTTGACTTTGAAATGATTAAAGTAGCATTTATCTCAAAGTCCCACTAAAAGTTTTTGACCCACACAATGTTTATGAGTTAATTTTCCTTTTCCCTATATCAATTTAGCAACTAGAAGAGTAGTCTTCATTTCAAAATATTAAGAGTAGGCCTCTGGCAAGTGTGTGCCATAAAACTGTAAGACACCCAGGGTGGCATTTTTAGAGCCACTGGTACTCCTGGTGTTTTGGAAAAACAGTCACACGAACATTAATGTAGTTGATCAAGTGACCTGTGTCTTACACCGCATACCTACACATAAAGATTTGATCAGAAGACAGTCATATGAACAGGGAATCTATGCACAAGAAAGGGTGAAAGAAAGAAATAGATGTTGCTCATTCTTGTAGATTAACCAGGAGACTGGTTATGAACAAATTGTCCTGACAGGAAAAAAAAATCCTTCATGGAGAAAGAATTACTCTGTTATCAGCACTTCTATTGTGAAATCTAAATGTGTTGCCCTGGGGAAGGAACAGTGTGAACTGCTTAGAACATGGAAATAATTGCTCAGTCTGAGTTGAAAAGCAGAGTCTTAAAGTCTTCAGTGTAAGAGGGATGTTCAGAGCCTGGATTTTATAAGAGAGTTAAAAAAATATTTTTCAAAATCTCTATTTTCATGTCAACCCCAAGACTAGAACATCAAAAAATTATCCTATGAAGAAAATAAAATAATTTTATGCGGTTTTTTCTTCCCAAGAAGAGAAAAGCTGGTCTGGCCCTGGAAGGGAGCAGATAGAGAAGGTCAAATGAGGTTCTCCTAATTTCCACCTCAAAGTCTTTATGGGAAAAGCACAACTAGCTAGATCTGTTGGAAAGAGAGAAAAGCTGGTGTCTCGGTCACTAATTTATTGCTGTGAAGAGACACTATGACCAAAGCAACTCATAAAATAAAGCATTTAACTGGGGGGCTTGCTTACAGTTTCAGAGGTTAGTTCATTATGATCATGCAGGGGCCATGGTGGCAAGCAGGCAGGCCCTGGAGCAGTAGCTGATATCTGTAGGCAGAGAGAAAAGAGAGAGGGAGAGGGAAAGAGAGGGGGAGGGGAGAGGGAGGGAGAGAGACTGACTGACTCTGGGCTTGGTATATGTTTTTGAAACCTTAAAGCCCACTTCCTCCAACACACTACCTCCAACAAGGCCACACCTCCTAATCCTTTTAATCTTTTCCAATAGAGCCACTTCCTGGTGACTAAGCATTTAACTATATTAGCCTATGGGGCACCATTCTTACTGAAACCACCACAGCTAGCACTAGTAATTTCAGTTTGTGGTCTCTTAGAGCAGCTTCATACATCAGATGATCCCATGTTCAGTATGACATCCAGTGTAGCTAGGAAGAATAGCTAGAGGTTTTGAGTGGTGGGCCTGAGCATAATTTCCTCTTCAGTTCCCACTCACTGGGATTCATTGGAGAAGGAAAAAAATGAGTGCCCAGGCTCCATATGAAAACACACAATGTGCAGGAAATAGTGATGGGAGAGAGTGGGCTTTCAGAATGTAGACTGGCGTGCAAGCCACAGGTTCTTCGACTGGAAGACATGTTCAGAAATGTGTAGGAAGCTGCCAAACTCTCTTTTAAAGTTGTACCATTTGCCAGCAGTGACTGTGAGTCCTGTTGTCCCATACCTTTATAGCTAGTGACATTGTCAGGTGTTTCAGTGTTAGCCATTCTAAGTGTCAGGTAATAATGTATCTTTCAGTTCACTGAAGCCAAGTGACCATGGTCATCCTTTCAGCCTTTTTTTTTTTTTTTTTTTTTGCCAGCTACATCTTCTTGGGCAAGATCACTAATTAGTTATTTTCTTATTTTGAGCAATAGGACATTTTTCTATATTTATTTTTGTTTATCCAATAGTAGTTTTTGTACTACTTTCTCCCACGTTTGACACACCATGAGATCTATGTGTGTTGATTTCATGAGAATGTCCTCCATTGGTTCATGTATTTGAATTTTGGTCCCCAGTTGATGGCATTGTTGAGGAGGTTTAAGAAGCATGTCCTTGCTGGAGGAAATAGTTTACTGAGGACAGGCTTTGGAAATTTATAGCCTCATCCTACTTCCAGTTTGTACTGCTTCCTGTTTGTGATTGCAGATGTAACTCTCATAGCCAACGTACATATTAACTCATAGAGACTGTGGCAGCAAGTACAGGTCATGCACAGGTCAAAGTCAGATAAGGTCCCAGGGCAGAGGAGGAAAGTAAACACAAACCCCCATCCCTAAAACAGAACTTATCTCTAATTGACAATGACTCGAAAATGAAAAATTAGTTTTTCCCAGTCGAGCTCATTGAATATACAAACTACTTTTAGGGCCAGGTCATTTGCTCAGCAGTAGATGGCCAACAAAAACAAATCTAATGGTATTTTGGAAGGGTGTTTTGGTTTCACAAAGCTCTGTCTAGATTTTCTTCTTCTTCTTCTTCTTCTTCTTCTTCTTCTTCTTCTTCTTCTTCTTCTTCTTCTTCTTTTCAATTTTGTGTTTTGTGGATTTTCTGTGTTTGACCATGTTTGTATCTCTTGTGCTTTTTATTTATTTATTTTTAAATAATTTATTTTTTTTTCTTCAAGTTACATCTCAATCACAATCCCCTCCCTACTCCCCCCTCCAGTCCCACCCTTCCACCTTCCTCCCCCTCAACCCCCCCATTCTCTTCCCTTCTTTTTTTTTTTTTTTAGTTTAAGGTATTTCTTTTTCCCCCCAACAGCTCTCCTTTTCAGTCCAAAAAATGGTTCTTTTTCTTATAACTATAAATACAATACAAAACAACAGAAATAAATAGGCCACAATTATGAGTTATATGGCTTAGCATACATTCCCAATGTCCAGTCCATATGTATTTGGCACCTGACTTTAACATTCTACTATCTAACCATCTCCATGAGTTTAAAGTTCTATATCTAACTCAGCATTCATACTAACTTGCCTCATAATTTTAAAAATATCTTCTTAGATCCAGAACACCCTCTTGATTCCTAAACAACTCAAAATTTAACTATGAGACTCTAGCTATCTATTCTTCAACTACCTCAGGGACCTGAGAGGGATAAATATATCTGATTATATAGGAAGTGCAGGGCCTGCAGCTTCCAAAACTAAGAAATGACATACCAGTGGCTGCCTGGACAGTTCCCATTTTCTCTCCATACATTACAGCATCAATCTTCAGCCATTTGGCTCCATTTTTCTGACAGACATTTACTGTAGAGCAGGAATTATGAAGAAGGACTTACCTACCCTGTCTTGGCAGAGCTAGGCTGTCGACTTATCTGCTTCCAAGTTTTGTCCTTTTCGGACAGCAGTCTGTCTACAGTTGAAGCAAAGGGTTTTTCTTGCCAAGAGAAAGGCTTACCACCAATTCAATCATCTCCCACTGGAGATTCTTCGATGCTCATCTTCTACTTGGAGTAGAATAGGGGGTGCTGTCAGGAGCTGACATGTCTCGATATCAAAAAATCTTAAGTTAAGAAAACATCTTTGAATGCCATATTCTGCAGATCTCTTGAGGTTTTTGAAGATGCCCTATCTATCTCTTATATTTAGATAAGCAAATATTGCTTATCTCTTAGCAACTTGATTTCTGAGTAGCTTGGAAAATAACTGTGATAGACTGTCATAGTAACTAACAAAATGACACGTTTTCATGACTATTAGTTTCCGTTTCTTAATTATCCTAAACAGTTTATGTCAGTTGGTAGCGAGAGGTCAAAACTTGACATTTCATTTTTAAGTATTACTATGAACAATACCTTTAAGAAGCGTTACCCTTAATTTTGTATCAATATACAAAGATCAATACTGATGTAGCCCAATACAATCTTAATTTTACATTAATATACAAGGGTCAATACCATTGTGGCCAAATATAATCTTAATTTTGTATCAATATACAAAGATCAATACTGATGTAGCCCTATACAATCTTAATTTTGCATTAATATACAATGATCAATACCAATTTAGCCAAATATAATATTAATTTTGTATCAGTATACAAAGGTATAAGGCTATATTCAATAATCTGTCCTTTTTTCTTGATCTTTCCTATACTATGTCTATGTCCCATTTTTCTCAAGTCTGTTCACTCCTATATAGGAGAGAAAGGAGAATACAGAAAAGAAAAAGAGAGAAGTCCCTGGGTCTAACCTCCAAAACCCATTTAATAAGACCTATTTATTTATTTTTTAATCTTTGTTTTTCTGTTTATTTGGATTTTTGTTTGCCCTATTTAGGTTTTTAAATTTTTTTTATTTTATTTTCTTAATCTATATGCCTGGGGTTTGTTGTTGTTTGTTTGGTTTTTCATGAGAGAGAACAAGAAAGGATGTGGATTTTTGGAGGTGGGAGGATCTAGGAGTAGTTGGAAGAGGGAGAACGATAATCAGAGCATACTGTTTGAAAAAACAACTACTTTCAATTTAAAATGAGAAGGAAGGAAGGAAGGAAGGATGGATGGATTGGTTTGATTTTTCTTCATCCAGTTAGCTTGAATGTAGGTATTATCATTTACTCTTTAAATATTAAATTCTGCACAATTAGGCACCGAACTAGAATCCTCTCTATGTTTGCCCGATGATTCATTTGTTTGCATCATTATGTTTAAAGTGATACATGCAAGAGTAGTATTAACCATGGCTTGGTATTCAACTGCTTTGTTTATTGCTAGGAGCATTTCCTTCTGCTGATTCTGAAGCTAGTTGAATTTTATGGTTCCATTTTGTGTTTTCGTAGAGCATATCATGTATACTTTTTATTTTATTATTTTGGGTGTAGATGGTAAATGCTTACATGTGCCCTCATGTGTATGTGCACATGCCTATGCATATGTGTGAAGACCAGAGAATATTGAGTGTCATTTACTGCTCCCAATTTCCCCCCTTGAGTCAGGGTCTCTCACTGAACATAGATATCACTATTTTTAAGCCAGGCTGATATCCAGCAAGTCCTAACAATCTCCTCTCCACCAATTCCCATGTGTGCCAGGGTTACAGCCATTCCAAGTCACGCCCACATTTTTACATGAACACTGGGAATCTGAACTTGGGTCCCAGGTTTGTACAGCAAACCCTCTTACCCACAGAAAACATCCCTGCTATTCTCCTTAAGTCTTAAGCAGGTATTATAACATATGTTTTGTTTACATTATGTTTGCCTTCAAATGACACTATTCATTTCATGTGCAGTGCACATAACTTGGAAAATTCTCACTAGTTCCTTTCATTTTTTATGCCATTTTATTTATCTGTTCCCTATAATCACTAATCAGCAGATGCATTTTAACAATATTCATTTTTATGTATTTATATGTAAATTTTGGTGCTAGAAATTGAACCCAGAGTCTTGCACAGGCAAGGTAGGAACTCTTGTCACAGGATTACATCACCAACCCTCTATTATTTTAAACAAATAGTTAGCTTTCAGAGCAATTGAAAATAATAAGAAGTATTTGAGTTTCACTTTATTTTTTTCTTTTTTTCTATGCAGAACTTCTGAACTAATTCACAGATGTCTTACATTGATTGTAGAAATGTGTTTTGTTGTGACTTTTCCCTGTATGCACATAATATACTTGATTACTTTAACCTACTCCTCATTCCATCATCTTAATTCCCTTTCTCTGATCCCTTTGGTCTTCCTAAATACTCTCCTCTCTATTTTTTATGCTATCTTTTTTTTTCTTCTACATTCCACCTACAAATGAAAACATGCAATATTTGTTTTTCTGAGTCTGGCTTATTTTGCAAAACGTAATGATCTCCAATTCCATCCACTTTCCTGCAAATGACTTAATCTTTCTTCTTTATGACTGACTATTCCATTTTTTTTATTCATTCAATTACAGCATCCAGGATGATTGTATAACTCAGCTATCATGAACAGTGTGGCATGCAGCCCCTCTATTGTGAGCTGAGTCACTTCCTTCAGGCACATACAGAGAAGTTGTATGGCTGGAGCATGGGGTGGTTCTTTACTCAGTGTTTTGAGAAAATCATACTGATTTCCATAGTGGCTGGACTAATTCACATTCTTATCAACAGTGCATAAGAGTTTACTTCTCCTTACACTCTCACCAGCATCTGTGTCATTTGGTTTCTTGATCATAGTCATTCTGACTGGGGTCACTTGGAGTCTAATTGTAGTTTTGATTTATATTTTCCTGGTGCATAAGTACGGAACATTTGTTAATTATTTATTAGCAATTTGTACTTCTTTTGAGAACGGTCTGTTCAGATTATTGGACCATTTGTTGGTTGGGGTTTTTGATATTTGATTTTAAAAAATTATGGCCTCTAGGCGTGAGTACCTGCCAGGGGTATAGTTATAGTTATATAAATTTTCTCCCACTGTGTGGCAGGTTGTCTCTTTGTTCTGCTGATGTTTCCCTTCATTGAACTTCCTCCACTGCAGTCTCTTCTCTATTTACTACTTTTCTGTTGGTGTGATAAATACTGGGACTAATATCACCTTCAGGAAGGGTTTATTTCAGCTTATAGTTCCAGAGGTATAGAGTCTATCATGGTGGGGATGGTATTGCATGATAGTAGGAGCAGGAAGCTAACTGATCACATTTTGTCATCACGTAGGAGAGAGAGCAGGGAGGAGATACACACAGGAAGTGGAATGAGATTTTAAATGCTGAAAGTCTGCCCCCAGAGACGCACTTCCTCCAGTGAGGCTTTGTCCTCCACAGGTCCATAACTTCTCCAATCAATGCCTCCAACAGGGGACCAAGTATTCAGTTACATGACCCTATGGGGCTCATTTCTCATTCAAGCCAATATACCTTCTGTATGTGTATGTCTGTTAAATTGTTTTTTCATATGCTACACCTTCTCCCTTATTTCATTCAGGTGTTTATTCTTGATTTCTTTGAGTAAATCAATCATTTTGTTTTTCAAATATGTACATCAGTATCAGTGGAATCTGTTACTAGAAGTGTTAGTTTTGGAGGAATTATTTTGGTTTGATTCTTTTCCTGTATTATTTGTTTTAATATTGAGATTTACACATCAGTTGGGAAGAAACAAATTTAGATTATTGTGTGATTTTTTTTTTTTTTTTTTTTTAGGAAGCAGTTTTTTTGGTACACTATTCTGGGATACTGGTCTGTTGTACAGTACTGAGTTTAATTTCAAGTTGACTACATTGTATAGTTTTCCCATGTTTGAGTTTAATTGGTAAGATTTTATATAGTGCTATGTCAAAGCCTGTGATCCATTATTCCTGTGGATCTTGCAAGAGTGATGCTCCTCTGTAAATTAAGACAAGTGTGTGGTAAATAACATTGTATATGAGGTCTACACTCTGTGGTTATTAATCTAGATTTGCTAGCATGGTGAAGTCTGAGTTTCTGAAATTTTGCTATTATCTTTCTTCTTTTTTTTCCTATTATCCTCTTAAGATGTTTTTAAATTTTTTATTTATTTATTTATTTATTTTATTTTTTAAGATTTCTTATGGTGACACATGAATTTTGTTTTCTATATATCTTACTTTGAGGATGAACTCCAGTTTTTGTTAAGAACATCTTGCCCAGTTTGTTCACTGCTGCATTCCCAGCAACTAGAATAATGATTTATATATAGATCTTTATCAGAATATTTTTTGAAAAAGAGAAGTGTAACTGAACTTTTAAATTATTATTATTTATTTACTAACAATATTTACTTATAACAAATAACAATTTCTTAACTATTAATTCTACAAATTCCTACAATCCCTTTAACCTAACCACTAATCCTATTGACAATTATTTTCCTAACCTTTTAGAAGGATACATTCTCTGGGGCAGGTCCTCAGTCATCAGGAATACAGTCTTTGTTGTAGATTCTTTTTTTTTTTTTTTCAGATCCCAAATGGCTGTTTATTTTTTTTATAAGTACATTATTTTTTTTTCAAGTTACATCTCAGTCGCAAACCCTTCCCTATTCCCCCTTCCTGTCCCACCCTTCCACCCTCTTCCCCCCCAACAGCTTCTCTTTTCTTTCCAACAAATGGTTCTTTCTCTTATAACAGTAAATTCTATACAAAACAGCAGAATTAAATATGCCACATTTATGAGAGTTAAATGGCCCATATACCTTCCCAATGTCCAGTTCATACATATTTGGCCCCTTACTTTAACCTTCTACCTTCTAACCATCTCCATGAGTTTAAAGTTCTATAACTGACTTAGTTTTCATACTAACTTGCATCACTATTATAACCATCTTCTTAGATTTAGAACGCCCTCTTGATTCCTAAACAACTCAAAATTTAGCTATGAGACTCAAGCTGTCTATTCTTCAACCACCTCAGAGAGCTGAGAAGGATAAATATATCTGATTGTATAGGAAGTGCAGGGCCTGCAGCTTCCAATACTAAGAAATGACAAACCAGTGACTACCTGGACAGTTCCCATTTTCTCTCCATACATTGCAGCATCAGTCTTCATCCTTTTGGTCCTGTTTCTCTGACAGACATTTATTGTAGAGCAGGGAT
>CAJQZJ010000140.1:41937-72759 GCA_907164525.1 Lophiomys imhausi | reverse complement strand
TAACAAAATGACACGTTTTCATGACTATTAGTTTCCGTTTCTTAATTGATGATGGGTTTTCTAAACATTCAGAATGGGGTCGATTAAAAAAGCCCTTAGATGATTAAATCTGTATTTAAAAAAAAAAAGAACAACAAAGGCACCACAGACTGTGGCTCTCTGTACCTGTTAGCAATTCAGGATGAGCGCTGAGTGGGCGGAGAGGGAAACAGCACACTAAAATCAGCTCAGTAGAAGTTAGATACCCTGACAGAACAGAAGCCATTTAAACCAGACATTGGAAACATCTCTAATAAAGTACAAAACATGATACCACAATCTCTTTAACCAAACTGAATCATCACTTCCAGGTTTATTGCTGACGGTGGGATCAATAACAGTGTGAACAATAATGAATCATCTCTGTTATTACCATGATCCGATGAACTAAAGAAGGCATTCTGCATTATTCATATTTGTGTGCTTGTTTTCCAGTGTGTACCCACACATGTTTCTGAGGAATTTTGCACTACACAATTGCAAACAATCTTCACATGTTATTTAATGGTAATGTAAACACCACGTAGTTGGGATAGTGGTTGCTTATAATAGCTGTTGAACTGTACAAGAAAGAGAGAATTGATAAATATATTTATAATACCTGAAAAGGGGGGCTTTATAACTCTTAAAAGACTCACACTTACACATCCTGACTAAGACATACTCTTTCCTGGAAGGCAAATGTGTTAGTGTGAGGACAATCTGTGTTGCCTTTTGGAAAGAAATTGTAAAATCAATTTTAACTGCCAATTGATAGGCTTTCTGGAGGCTATGCTGAAAACTCATAAGCTGTAAGTGGATTGAGGAAATAATTCTGGATTTCTAGAACCATATTTGTTTGGATGAGATATTTTAGAAGCACATAGTGTTTCTATCTGTGTGGGTTTTATCTTCCTTCACCTAGTTAATTGAGAATTTACCAGCCTCACTCTATAAAATGTCCATTCCTCTGTACAGTTTTACAAGAAAATAGTATTTATCTCAAGGATGTTATAAGCAGATAGCACAGGGCATAGGAGAGACTTGCAGATCTTAGACACTTTCATGGCCATTAAGATTATTTATCACTAATATGTATATTTGAAAAATATTAAGAAGATACTGCAGCAGAAAATCAGAAGTACAGAACATGACAGCCCTCTGAAGTCCAGGGCCTATCTCTTCCTCACTGGGACTCTACATTTCAACAATGCCTCTGCTTTTTATTCTCAGAATCTAGAATGCACATTGTCACGTTCCTGCCCAACCTCTTCTGTCCTAGATCCTTTTCACTAAGGTGTGTATCAAGCTACCTTGTCTGCCCTTTTCTCGTGTTTTTAGGATTTAAAAGTTTTTGAGCTTGACATTTCTTTGAAATGTAGACTTCCATGAGTTTTGTTTTCAAAAATTAAAGAAAATTTTAATTGAACTCTTTTTACAAGATGAATGTTAGAAATAACACCTGAAGGTTCATCTTCAAAGGTACCTGGAGCCAGCTACAAATGAACCCCCAAACACCACACCCCTGCTAATGCCTGCTAGTGTAGCTATCCATCCCAGAAATTCTCTCATGTTATGCCCTCACCCAAACTAGAAGTTTAGAGTGGAAAATCACAGCCAAGTTTCCTTGCAAGTTCATGTGTCTGATAAGATTTAAAATAAAGAGGATATAAAATGCAGAGATGAACCTACACACAGTTTTTGTTGTGAAAACGACAAATGAAAGTGACAGAGAAAAAGATAGGGTCCAGGACACACATAACATTGTGCCCTCCTGATTATACAAAAACAGGGAGGAAAACTCATAAAGAGTTATAAAGATTGTTCAAGGCTCAGGGTTATGAAGAGTGTTCTCTGCCTCAATCAGCCTGCCTGCCATTCTTGGCTGATGCCCAGCTTTGCAAAGGTGTACAATAAATTGCCTATAGGTCACTACTCTGAGTCTTCAGTCTCCTTATTATGAGATGAGAGTTTTCTTATTATGAAATGAAGATCATCGTTGTTCACAGGGGACCAAACACATACTTCTATTATCATACTACATACACTCTTGTTAATGAGATACCAAAAATATGATTAAAACTTTAAATATTTTATTCTTTGGTAATTCTGTTCTTGAATACACTGTATTTAGATCATATCCTACTTATATATTTTACCCAAAAAAAAAATTTTTAGAAACTAACTGAAAAATAAATTGTTAAAAGTTTTTTTTTTGTTTTGTTTTTTTAAAGGCAGTGAACTGCCTACCAGAGTAGACTGCTGTCTTCATGCAGGCACATTCACTGCAGCTTTTGGTACACGAAACAGGACAAAGCATACTGTCAGAGGCTGCTACGATGCTGCTGCTACTTCTGTGTGCTGTAATGACTACTATTAATGACTCTTACTTCCATCATCTCAGTTTTATGGGCTACGTGGAAGTAGCAATAACTCGTGTTTGAAATTGTGTTAATTCATTGGAGTGGACTTGACTGTGGCATGAATCAGTTCTGACTACTCCAGTCATGAGCAGCATTGAAACACTGGGAACAAATGCTGCCAAAAGGTATTTCTTATTCACTAAATGTCACACTGTATGTTTTACAAAGCCAACGGAAAATGTGAAAATAACTAAAAACATACCTTAAACTTGCAATGTCCACTTAATAAAAGATGGAAGTAATTTAACAACACATTTCAGGGAGTAGACAAGTTTGAGCAATTGCTTCTTTTCAGTGAATGAGAAATAATAGCCAGTGTGCTTTCATTCTAGGTGCTCCTTGGAAGGCCCAAAATACCAGCATATAGGCCTCCTCTAATCTGCTTTCCTGTATCTACTAGATAGAGGGAGTGGAGAAATCAATTCTAAAAAGCCTATAGAAATCTTTTTTTTTAATTTTTATTTATTACTTCGTTACATCTACATTGCTAGCCTCTCCCTCCACCCCCTTCTGGCCCCTCCCTTCTACCCTCTACCTCCTCTCCCACCCCTCCCATGCCCCTGGGGTGGGGTGTGCCCATGTATCAGCCCCCTCAGTTCGTTAGTCACATGAGGTCTAAGAACTTCCTCTTGCCCAGTAGGCATACATGGCAGTTCCACTAGGGTGAGGTGTCCCACTGACAGGTAACCAAGTCCCTGTTCCTGTTCTTTTGGGTCTTTTGGGTCAATTGATTGTAGGATGGTTATCCTATATGATAATGGCTAAAATCCAGTTATAAGTGAATATATGCCATGTGTATCTTTCTGAGTCTGAGTTAGCTCACTCAGGATGAACTTTTCTAGTTCCATCCATTTGGTTTCAAATTGTATAATTTCCTTGTTTCTGATAGCTGAGTAGTATTCCATTGTGTAAATGTACCACAGTTTTTTTTTTTTTAATCCATTCTTTGGGTGAAGGACATCTAGGTTGTTTCCAGTTTTCTAGACATTACAAATAAAGCTGCTATGAACATAATTGGGGAGATGTCCTTGTGGATTGGTGAGGAATCTTTTGGATATATGCCCAGGAATGGTAAGGCTGGGTCTTGAGGTAAAGCTATTGCAGGTTTTCTAAGATATCACCAGACTGATTTCCACCGTGGTTGTATGAGTTTACACTCCCACCAGCAATGTGGGAGTGTTCCACTTTCTCTGCAGCCTCGCCAGCATATGCTGTATTTTGAGTTTTTGATCTTAACCATTCTGACAGGAGTGAAATGGAATTTCGGGGTCATCTTGAGTTGCATTTCTCTGACAATTAAGGATGCAGAGCATTTCTTCAAGTGTCTTGGCCATTTTATATTCCTCTTTTGTGAATTCCTCTGTTTAGATCTGTTCCCCATTTTTTGATTGGATTTCTTGGTTTGCTAGTGTTTAATTTCATGAGTTCTCTATAGATTTTGGAATTAACCCTCTGTCAGATGTGGGGTTAGTGAAGATCTTTTCCCAATCTGTAGACTGCTCTTTTGTTTTAATGACAGTGTCCTTTGCCTTACAGAAGTTTTTCAGTTTCATGAGGTCCCATTAATTGATTGTTGTTCTTAGGACCGGAGTTATTGGTGTTCTGTTCAGGAAGTTGTCACCTATGCCAATAAGTTCCAGACTTTTCCCCACTTTTTCTTCTATTAGATTTGGTGTGTCCAGCTTTATGTTAAGGTCATTGATCCACGCGGACTTAAGTTTTGTGCAAGGTGATAAATATGGTTCTATTTGCATTCTTTTACAAGTTGACATTCAGTTAGACCAGCACCATTTGTTGAAGATGCTGTCCTTTTTTCATTGTGCGGTTTTGGCTTCTTTGTCAAAAATTAAGTTACTGCAGGTGCATGGATTTATTTCTGGGTCTTCAATTTGATTCCATTGATCCACTGGCCTGTTCTATACCAGTATCATGCTGCCTTTATTACTATTGCTCTGTAGTATAGCTCGAAATCAGGGATAGTGATACCTCCAGATGTTCTTTTATTGTACAGGATTGATTTAGCTATTATGGTTTTTTTTGTTGTTATTTTTCCATATGAAGTGGAGAGTTATTCTTTCCAGGTCTGTAAAGAATTGTGTTGGTATTTTGATGGGAATTGCATTGAATCTGTATACTGCTTTTCGTAGGATGGCCATTTTTATTATGGTGATCCTACCTATCCATGAACATAGGAGATCTTTCCATCTTCTGATATCCTCTTCAATTTCTTTCTTCAAGGACTTGAAGTTCTGGTCATACAGGTCTTTTGCTTGCTTGCTTGCTTAGAGTTAACCCCAAGTATTTTATATTATTTTGGCTATTGTGAAGGGTGTTGTTTCCCTAATTTCTTTCTCAGCCCAATATCTTTTGTGTAAAGAAGGGCTACCGAATTTTCTAAGTTAATTTTTGTGTCCAGCCATCTTGCTGAAAGAGTCCATCAGCTGTAGGAGTCCTCTGGTGGAATTTTTGGGGGAGTCACTTATGTATACTATCATATCATCTATGAATAGGGATAATTTAACTTTTTACTTTCCAATTTTTATCCCCTTGATCTCCATTAGTTGTCTTATTGCTCTGGTTAGAACTTCAAGTACTATGTTGAAGAAATATGGGGAGAGTGTGTATCCTTGCCTTGTCTCTGAGTTTAGGGGAAATGCTTTAAGTTTCTCTCCATTTAATTTGATGTTGGCTACTTGTTTGTTGTATATAACCTTTATTATTTCTAGGTATGGTCCTTGTATGCCAGTTCTCTCCAAGATTTTTAGCATGAAGGGGTGTTGGATTTTGTCAAATGATTGTTCTGCATCTAATGAGATGATCATGTGGGTTTTTTTCTTTCAGCTTGTTTATATGGTGGATTACATTAATAGATATTCATATGTTGAACTACCCTTGCATTCCTGGGATGAAGCCTACTTGATCATGGTGTATAATACTTTTGATTTGTTCTTGGATTCACTTTGCAAGTATTTTGTTGAGTATTTTCACATGTATGTTCATGAGGGAAATTGGTCTGAAATTCTCTTTCTTTATTGGGTATTTGTGTGGTTTAGTTATCAGGGTGACTGTGGCCTCATAGAATAAGTTTGGCAGTCTTCCTTCTGTTTCTATTTTGTGGAAGAGTTTGAAAAGTGTTGATATTAGCTCTTCTTTGAAGGTCTGGTAGAATTCTGTGCTGAACCATCCAGCCCTGGTCTTTTTTTGGTTGGGAGACTTTTAATGACTGTTTCTATTTCCTTAGGGGTTATAGGACTATTTAATTTGTTAATCTGATCTTGATTCAACTTTGGTAGGTGGAATCTATCAAGGAAGTTGTCCATTTCATTCAGGTTTGAAAATTTTGTGGAATACAAGGTTTTGAAGTAAGACCTAAAGATTCTTTAAATTTCCTCAATGTCTGTTGTTATTTCTTCATTTTCATTTCTGATTTTGTTGATTTGGGTTTTTTCCTCTGCTTTTTAGTTAGTTTGGCTAAGGGTTTTCTATTTTGTTGATTTTCTCAAAGAACCAACTCTTGGTATTGTCAATTCTTTCTATTGTTCTTTTTGTTGCTAAGTCATTGATCTCAGCCCTAAGTTCGATGATTTCCTGCTATCTGCTCCTCTTGAGAGGGTTTGCTTCTTTTTTTTCTGGCCCTTCCAGTTCTGCTGTTAAGTTGCTAATATGAGCTGTAATAATTTTCTTTTGAAGGCACTTAGTGCTATGAACTTTCCACATAACACTGCTTTCATTGTGTACCATAGGTTTGGGTATGTTGTGCCTTCATTTTCATTGAGTCTTAAAGGGTCTTTGATTTCCTTCTTTATTTATTCCCTGGCTCAATAGCCATCAAGTAAAGAGTTTTTTTATTTTCATGAATATGTAGGCATTTTTATATTTCTGTTGTTGTTAAATTCCAGCTTTAATCCATGATGGTCTGATAAAATACAAGAGATTACTTCAATTTTCTTGTATCTATTGAGACTTGCTTTGTGAGTGAGTATATGGTCAATTTTGGAGAAGGTTCCATGAGGTGCTGAGATTTTTGGGTGAAATGTTCTATAGATTTCTGTTAGGTCCATTTGATTCATGACCTCTGTTAATCTAATTATTTCTCTGTTTGTCTTCTGTCTCAATGACCTGTCCATTGGTGTGAATGGGGTGTGTGGGGATCAATGTATGGTTCAAGCTTTAGTAGTGTCTCCTTTACAAATGTGGGTGCCCTTGTGCTTGGGGCATAGATATTCAGTACTGAGATGTCATCTTGATGAATTTTTCCTTCGACAAGTATGTAGTATCCTTCTCTATCCTTTCTTATTAATTTCAGTTGAAAGTCTATTTTATAGGATATTAGGATGGCTACTCTAGCTTTCTTCCTGGGACCATTTGCTTGGAAAACCTTTTCCCAACCCTTTACTCTGAGGTAGAGTTTTTCTTTGCTGGTGAGGTGCATTTCTTGTATGCAGCAAAAAATGAGTCTTGTTTACAGATCCATTCTGTAGCCTATGTCTTTTTTTTCCCACCTCAAATGGCCAGGCTTAGGCTGGGTTTTTCTTACTTGGCCTTTTTATTCCATTCAGCTTTTTTCTTTCTTTCTTTCTTTTAAATATTTATTCATTACTTCAGGTTACATCTCCATCACAGTGTCTTCTTTCTACCCCTCCCAGGCCCACCCTCCCACTCTCTACCCCCTATCCCTTCCATCCCACTCCTCTGGAGTGGAGTGTCACTACATAACAGTCCCCCACCCCAGTTCAGCAGTCATATGAGGGTCAAGAGCCTCCTCATATATTGAGCCTACAAGGCAGCACCACTAGGGCAAAGTGTCTCATTGACAGGAAACAAAGTCTATGTTCATGTTCCCTTTGGTACATTGGTTGTAGTATAGTTATCCTGTACTATATGGCTAAAATCCAATTATAAGTGAATAGATGTCATGTGCATCCTTCTGAGTCTGGGTTATCTCACTCAGGATGAGCTTCTCTAGTTCCATCCATTTGGCTGCAAATTGCAGGATTTCGTTGTTTCTGATGGCTGAGTAGTATTCCATTATGTAGAGGTACCACAGATTTTTTTTTTATCCATTTCTTGGTTGAGGGACATCTGGGTTGTTTCCAGTTTCTAGTTATTACAAATAAGGCTGCTATGAACATAGATGAGGAAACTTCCTTGTGATTTAGTGAGGAATAATTTGGATGTATACCCAGAAGTGGTATAGCTGGGTCTTGAGGTAGCTAGAGGTATCACCATCCCAGATTTCAAGCTGTACTACAGAGCAATAGTAATAAAAAACAGCATGGTACTGGTATAGGAACAGACTAGTGGATCAATGGAATCGAATGGAGGACCCAGAAATTAACCCACACACCTATGGTCACCTAATTTTTGACAAAGAAGCCAAAACCATAAAATGGAAAAAGGACAGCATCTTCAACAAATGGTGCTGGTTCAACTGGATGTCCACATGTAAAAGAATGAAATTAGAGCCATACCTATCACCCTGTACAAAACGTAAGTCCAAGTGGATCAAAGACCTTAACATAAGGCCTGACACACTAAATCTACTAGAAGAGAAAGTGGGGGAAACCCTCGAACTCATTGGCCCAGGTGACAACTTCCTGAACAGAATACCAACAGTTCAGGACCTAAGACCAACAATCAATAAATGGGGCCTCATGAAACTGAAAAGCTTCTGTAAGGCAAAAGACACTGTCATTCGAAAAAAACGGCAGCCTACAGATTGGGAAAAAATCTTCACCAACCCCACATCTGACAAAGGGTTAATATCCATAATTTACAAAGAACTCAAGAAATTAAATGCCAAGAAACCAAACATCCAATCAAAAAATGGGGAACAGAGCTAAACAGAGAATTCACAAAGGAGGAATTCCTAATGGCTGAGAGACACTTGAAGAAATGCTTAGCATCCTTAATCATCAGAGAAATGAAACTCAAGACAGACTCTGAGATTCCATCTCACACCTGTCAGAATGGCTAAGATCAAAAGTTCAAATGACAGCACATGCTGGTGAGGTTGTGGAGAAAGGGGAACACTCCTCCATTGCTGATGGGAGTGCAAACTTGTACAACCACTAAGGAAATCAGTCTGGCGATATTTTAGAAAGCCTGTGTCTTTTTATTGGTGAGTTGAGTCCATTGATGTTGAGGGATATTAATGACCGTAGTTTGTTATTTCCTGCTATTTTGATGTAGGTGGTGGTAGTGCTTTGGTTGTTTCTTTTGGCTTAGATGCAGTAGAGTTATTTGTTTCCTGTGTTTTCTTGGCTTTAGTCACCTTCTCTCAGTTGTAATTTTCCTTCTAGAATCTTCTGTAGAGCTGGATTTGTGGGTAAATACTGTTTGAATTTGGTTTTGTTGTTGAATATCTTGTTTTCTCCATCTATGGTAATTGAAAGTTTTGCTGGGTACAGTAATCTGGGCTGGAACCTGTGGTCTCTTAGGGCTTGTAGCACATCTGACCATGCCTTTCTGGCTTTAAAAATTCCTGAGGAAAGGTCAGGTGTAATTCTGATGGCTCTGCCATTATATGTTACTTGGTCTTTTTCTCTTACACCTTTTAATATTTTCTTTGCTCTGTATATTTAGAGTTTCAACTATTATGTGGCAGGAGGAGTTTCTTTTTTGGTCTAATCTGTTTGGGGTTCTGTATGCCTCTTGGATTTTTACCAGCATCTCTTTCTTTAGGTTTGGGATTTTTTTTCTATGATTTTGTTGAAAATGTTTCTTGGTCCTTGGAGTCTGGAGTCTTCTCTTTCACCTATGCCTATAATTCTTAGATTCCATCTTTTCATTGAATCTTTATTTCTTGGATGTTATGAGTAAGGACTTTTTTAGATTTTTCATTCTCTTTGGTTGTTGTATTGATTTCTTAAATTGAGTCTTCCACGCCTGAGATTCAGTCTTCCATCTCTTGTATCCTATTGATGACACTCATGTCTGCAGTTCCTGTTCACTTCCTTGGTTTTCCACCTCCAGGATTGTCTCTGCTTGTGTTTTCTTTATTGTTTCCACTCCTAATTTCAGGTCTTGAACTGTTTTATATATTTCCTGTTTCAATTTGGTTGTCTTTGCCTGCAGTTCTTTCATAGTTTTCTTCCACATTCTTGTTTGACTTGGAAGTCTTTAAAGGAATTCTCCATTGCTATCATCTGTAGGACTGTGGCTTCTTGAGATTCTTTAAGGGGTTTATTTTCTTTTAAGGCCTCTACCACTTTCATAAGTATAGATTTGTCATCATATTCTTGTATTTCAGCCGTGTTGGGATGGTCAGGGCTTGATGTATTAGTATGGCCTAGTTTTGTTGGGGTCATATTTCCCTGACTTTTGTCAGTTCTGTTCTTTCGCTGGCCTTTTACCATCTGGTGTTCCTTAGTTATTTGTTCCTGGGGCCTTCTGCATTTAGTGTCAAGGAAGGAACTTTGGTTTGGAGGCCTAACAATCTTGTTGACCTGTAACTCTGCCCAGGCTGTGTAGTCCTGTGTAATTTTGAATAGCTCTATGTAGTCCTGTGTACCCCTGTTTAATCCTATGTGATCCTATGTATTCTTATGAAGTCCTATGTAGCTCTGTGTAGTCCTATGTAGCTCTATGTAGTCCTGAGTGCCTGTAGAACTCTTAATTGGTAAGAACAACTTTTAAGAATGTGAAACATATTATCTGGTTAGATCTTTTGTCACTATGACAAACACCTGAAAGGATTGTTTTAAAAGGAGAAAGGATTTATTTTTCCTCGCGATTTCAGAAGTTTTAATCCATACTAAACCAGCTCCATTATTTGGGGGTAATGTCAAGGAAGAACATCCTAGCTGAGAGGATGTGGATATGAGCTGCTCTTCTCTGGCCTTTGGGAAGCAAGAAGTAGAATAGGAAGGAGCCAGAGTCCAGGTTTGTCTCTCTTGGCCAAGCTTTGTCCATCTACTTCTTTATTTAGTCCACATCTCTTATTTTCTACCTCCTCCCAGTAAGGCATCATATTATGTGTCAATCAATACATTAATTCATCTAGAATGTTGTAGCTCACATGATTCAAACACCTGTCAGTGATAGAATCCATCAGCTTGGAATGAAGCCAATATTCATGAAGCTGGGCTCTCGGTGTGACTGGTATGAGTATGATTTCGCAAAAGGAGTTGTTGGCATCAGTGAATCTTCTCCAAAGAACACAGTTGAAACCCTGATGTATCCCTTCAGCACTTGATATACAGATTAAGATATATTCAACAGGCAATATAAAAGCCAAACAGCATCAAATATCAAGCCAGAAAAAAACTTAAGGAGAGACATAAAATTGCAACTCTAGTCAGTGGGATGGTAAGGGCAAGGCACTCTCAGAATCATCCTGTTTGCTGTGAAAATTAAGCTGAGTATTACTTCATAGACAGGAGGGTTTGGGTGGCATTTACAGAGTCTTTGCTCATTCATTTCTATTCCTTCTAAGAATTAATTTTTGGCTGGTTTATCAACTTAAAAATTATTCTGAGCATGGAATTTCTTGCTATTCACTTTCATCTCGTTACTTTGTTTTCAAGTTCATCTCCAGGCACAAATTCTACTTGACATCCTGTCTGATTATCCAGTGCTTCCCATGAAATAGACAGAAAAGGGAGCTTAACATTTAGTGTTCAGAATTGTTGCAGGAAAAGTTAGCAATACCCACAGATACTACTCATTTGGCTGCCCGATATGTTAGATCTTCGTGGCTCCACTTCAAGATCATATTTTTTTCACACTAGAATCACTTTTATTTTACAGATCCAATTAACATAAAGCCAAGGACCACTCATTTTTACTTCAAAACAATTAAACATCTTAGATGCATTTCATAGATAGCAACTCAATCCAAGTTTTATTTGGAAATTTGAAGGTCAAAAACTTGGAAATGTGAATTTTAAGAGAAAATTAGTAAAAGGAGAGCTGTTGTTTGCCAGATGTCAAAAGTTGTTTAAAAGACATAGCGGTTAAGAACCTGATGTCAAAAATGGGTCTGATATCAGTATTATGTTTAAGCACTAAATAAACAGAATTACAAAACAGATATACATATGTGTGGGTAACTGATTTCAAAGCTTCATTAGAATTCAGTAGGAAACAGACTGTTGACTATAGAAAATAAATATGCTGAGATAACTGGTTTGGAGGGAATAGAACTATACCTTGCAGAATGAACAGAATAGATTCCAGGTAATTTAAAGACTGAATATTCAAGGCTAGAATTTTTTTTTTAATTTCAAGAAAACCACACAACAAGTATTCAGATCTCAGAGTGAATCACTTCCATCACAAACAAAATATCATCAAGACAAACAGCATCATATTTTACAAACAGCATTTTTCCTTTCCATTTATGTCATTGTGATGCTATTCAGGCATGATAAAGGTACTGTTAAAACATTTTTAATGGTTGGCCCTGGAAATGGATGGTTAACCTTCATTGTCAACTTTGTTGAATTTGAAACTGTTTAAGTGGTGTACCTCTCAGCATGTCCCTGAGAACATTTCTAGAGAAGTTAACTGAGGAAGGTAGGCCCACCCTGAAATGTGGGTGACATCATCTCATGTGCTGAAGCTCTGGACAGAACAAAAAGGAGAGAGTAAACAGAATTCCGGAATTCATCTCACTCTGCTTTACACTCTGGCTGTGGCAGGAGGATCTCATGGAAGCTAGAGTGGTTCTTTTGATCAGCCTTTCCTTGGCATGATGAACCACATCTTCATAAGACAAAATAAACTCTTCTTTTCTTAAGCTGATTTTGTAGGGCATTTTGTCCTGGTAACAAAGAACCTAACACACACTTGTGAGGCTTTCTTCTTGTGAAAAGCTTTTACTACAACCCAGAGCATAATCAGTTGCCAGTGCATGTCCATTCAAATGCTGAATCGTACTATATTCAATGCTGACTGGAAGTGAGATTGCAGTGTTTCAGCATTAACTTCTTTGATTTCCTAGTGCTTAGCTTCCCACATATTCCTCTATTAATTTTGAAGGGAGAAATTATAAAATACATAATGTTATACACGTGATTAAAAATAAGAAGGAAATAATTACCTGTCATACTATTTGAATCAGGAAACAAAATTTAAGGCATTCTAGTTCAGATGTATTATATGAATGCATTTGCTTATTTATAAATAACATTAAAAGTGAAATAAGAACAGGAAATAATTATGTCTTACAGACTAGTAGCACTGTCCCCTGACATAATGAAAATGTAATGTATAGTTTCCAAACAAGACTACAGAGATGCTAAAGACAAATGTGCAATAAAAATGTATATTTTCTAGCTATGATGTCTCTCAGAAGCTGCACTGAACCAAGAATGGGGCCTGAATTTAATTCCAAATAAGCTCCACCAGCATGTGGTAGGATTCACAAGTCTGCAGCAAAAGCTACAGGGACAGGATGGGACCTAATTAGACATTCAGTATGGCCATAGGCCTGTGGAGAGTACCGGAACTCACAGTGAAAGCTGCACATCCAGAAGAGAACCCCAGCTGACACAGGTCCATACCTGACCTTCAGAGGAAGACCTGGTCCTAAATCCTAGTCTCACAGAGAGAAAGGTCACCTCAACTCTGTGAACACTACAAGAACTGAAAGATAAGCGGACACTTGAATTTTAGAAATAAGACATATGAAAGGAACAACGAAAAGCTCAACCAACGAACTAACCCCAGGTGTAGAAGTCCCAGCACGGAAAGGAAACAGCCTGAAAAAGCAAACAAACAAAAACCAAGACAATATGTCTACTCCACAGACTACTAACCACTTAATAATTGTGTCCAGTGAAAATTGCTTTGAAGAAATTCCAGACAATGAATTAAAAGATGATTATGACTATGTCCAAACAATTCAAAGAGCAGAAGAATCTACTTTGAGAGAACAAAATCCGATGAATGAAACAAGGAAGTCAACCAAGTAAATAAAAATAGACTTAAAATTTCTGCATAAAGCCCAAACAGAAATGATACTGGAAATTAAAAAGCCAATGGCCAAGTAAAAACCTGAATGTAAAACCTCACCAACAGAATGGATCAATAGGGAAATGAAGAATCAGGAATGTAGGGCAAAGAAGAGGAATTGGATCGCTTAGTAAAGGTCAATAATAAAGTTTAAAAGAAATATGAACAGAAAGTGGGAGAGTCTGGAAAACCATGATTATAAGACCTAATCTTCAAATTATGGACACAGAAGAAGGGGAACACTGTATCAAAGGCATAAAGAATATCTTCAAGATAATCATAAAAGAAAATCTCCCAACCCTACAGAAAGAGATACCCACCTACAACTAAACTCTTAATAGACAGGACCAGAAAAAAAAACAAAAAACAAAAAAACCTCCTATCACACATTACAATTAAACATTAAAAGCAGTGAGGAGGCCAGAAATAGTGGTGCAATCCTTTAATCCCAGCCTTCGGGAGGAAGAGGCAGGCAGATCTCTGTGAGTTCAAAGCCAGCCTGGTCTACAAAGTGAGTTCCAGGACAGCCAGGGCTGTTACTCAGAGAAACCCTGTCTCTAAAAACCTAAATAAAATAGTAAGTAAAACGTATTTAAAGCCACAAAAGAGAAGGGTCAACAGAACTTTTAAAACCAGAAGGAGCTGGGAAGTTGTATTCAACGTCCAGAAAGACCACAATTGTTAACCCTGACTCTATACCCAACAAAACTATCTATTGAAATGGAAGGAGAATATAAAAAAAAAAATTTCAGGAGAAGCAACAATTTTCTATGATAAAAACTGATTAAAGGAATTTATGGCCACTAAGGCTGATCTACAGAGGATACAGGAAGGAATAGTTTGGTTAAAGACAAGGATAAACACATGTAATTGGCTACTGAGAATAAGCAATTACAGATGCTTATCAAAAGAAGTCTAAGAAAACAGCACAGAAACAACAAAATGATGGAGCTCTACATTGACTTCTATGGTGGTTGCACTCCAGTTTGCACTTCCACAAGCAATAAAGAAGTATTCCCCTGCCTCCACATCCTCCCCAGAAACTGGTGGCATTTGTTTCATTTTTTTTTCTTGACAGCTGAATAATATTCCATTGTGGATTGTACTGCATCTTCATTATGCATTCATCAGTTGATAGGTATCTAGGCTATCTCCATTCCCTGGCCATTGTTAATACAGCAACAATGAACATAAATGAGCAAATCTCTGTAATAAGGTATACAGTCCTGGGCTAGAGATATAGCTCAGCAGTTTTGAGCACATGTTCTGCAGAGGATTCCTCTTTTCTTGCATCCTTGCAAGCATCTGCTGTCATTTGCTTTTTGATCTTGGCCATTCTGACTAGGGCAAGATGAAGCAAAGTATTTTTAATTTGTAGCTCCCTGATGGCTCAGGATGTTGAACATTTTTAAAGAGTTTCTCAGCCACTTGTGTTTTATCACTTGAGAACTCTGTTTACCCTATTTTTAATCTCTATAATTTTCTATAGTTTAATCTCTATTTTTAAGTTGAGCTGTCTGTTTTCTTGATGTTTAGATTTTTTATTTGCATATTCTAAAATCTAACCCTTTATCAGATGTATAGTTGATAAATATTTTTTCCCATTCTATAGACTATATCTTCACTTAAATGATGGTATCTTTTGCTGTACAGACACTGTTCAGGAGGTTTCTGTGGTCCCATTTGCCAATTGTTGGGGCTTAGTGCCTATGCTACTACCTTCAAGCCTATCCCCTACCTTCTCATCTATCTGATTCTGGGTATCATGTTTTAAGTTATGGTCTGTCTCAGTCACTGTTTCTATTGCTGTGAAGAGACATCATGACCACAGCAACTCTTATAAAGGAAAACACTTAATTAATTGGGGCTATCTTAAAGTTCAGAAGTTTAGTCCATTATTGTCATGGCAGGAAGCATGGTGACATGCAGGCAGACATGGTACTGGAGAGGTAGCTGAGAGTTCTACATCTCGATCATGGACAGCCAGAGAGCCAATGAACCACTGGGTCTTGTTCGAGTTTCTGAGACCTTAAAGTTTGCCCCCAGTGACACACCTCCTCTGACAACACCAAACCTACTCCAACAAGGTCACAACTCCTAGTAGTGCCATTCTTGGTGACCAAACATTCAAACACATGAGTCCCATGTGTTTGGACTCATTCCAGTTCAAACCACCATAAAGTTCTAGATCTTGATTTCTAACAAGGGTCCTGGTTTGGGTTCCATGTGTTTCTGGGGCCCAGCATTGGGTGGGGTGGCTGACAGTCAGGCGTGAGGGTGAAATGGCTCTGGGAGTTCCTACCTGGAGTACTAGACCCTTTGAGGTTCTGGATTGGGCTCTGTTCAGTCCTGGAGCCCAGCTGGGTAGGATGACTCATAGTCTGGTGGGCATGTGGCCTCTTCTTATAACTAATAGTAGCTCCTACTATATATGGTTTTGCCCTAATGGACTGACTGAGCTCATGTTCTCTTCCTTTAGTGCTGTACACATAGCTTCAGCTGAGATCACAGAGAAGGCTGGTATCTTTAATCTCTTCATTTTGATAATTTGGTAATTGTCTATGCATTATCTTGTTAAATTTTCATTCTATGATGGCCATATAAAATTATATAAAAACATAAAAGCTTTTAAAAATAGAGTCCTACTTTTCTGTGATTATTTCATGTGTCAAAAAAATAACCCAATTAAGGAATACTAAAATAGATTTAGAGAGAATATTAACTGTTCAACAAGAGAAGTACTTCTACATAAAGGCCCAGAGATGGATAGAACTCAGTCCTTAGTAACATCACCATATCCAAATGACAAAGTATCTCATCTTCTTCATTTGTGGGATGAGGAGAGTCATATATAGCACTAGGGGCTGCTAGCAGCACTAAAAGAAGAAGTCACCTGTCCACAACAATATGAGCTGCCACCTAGAACTGGACAGAACCCAACCAAGAACCCCATGCAGTCTAGTACTGCAGGGAGAAACTCCCACAACCACTTCTCCCTTGGGCCTATGAGCCACCCCACTCAATGCTGGGCCCCAGAAACACATGGAACTCAACCAGGGACCCTCATTAGAAATCAAGATCAAGGACCACAGCCTAAAATATGACACCTCAAATTTGATAGAAAGAAAGTGGGGCTTTAATGTACGGCCAGAAGCACAGACTCTGAGTCCCAACTGACAAATTGATTCACAAGAACCTCTGAACAGTTTGTGTCACAGCAAAAGGTGCCATCATTCAAGTGAAGAAGCAGCCTACAGAATGGGAAAAAACCACCGAGTACACATCTGCTAGAGGGTTAGCTTCAAAAAGGTACCAGAAGGGAAGTTGGCTCACTGTTCAGTTAAGGCAAGGTCTCCTTCCAAAACAGCCATCTATCACACTTGCCCGTGTGTGTAAGTGAATGTTTACATACCTCTTGCTTTGCCCACCCATTTCCTGCCATCTCATTTGCTATTACCGATGCATTGTGTGCCATTCCTTCATATTTGCTACTTAAATATGGCCTTGAGTGGATCAGTGATCTTCCCCCATGGCTTAAAGCTGGTGCTCCTGCTCTCCTGTTCAGAAAAGAGGTAGAGCATATACGGAGGGGATTGGCCTGGCCAATTTGAAGAAAAGTTGGGTTTCTTTCATGCTTAAATGATAGAAAGACTATCCTGAAGGGGTCTCTTGCTCTGAACAGAAAAGGAACATGACTAGACCTTCCTAATGTACTAGAAAGTATGCCTGCCACTGCTGAGTTGCTCACCTCCTTTCTGGCAGGGGTCAATGCTGGCAGCTCCTGGGGCTTCTGTGCTTTGCAGAGCTGTTCACAGAGCCATTTCTTTGTGTAGCTAAGGGGAAATTAACTCAATCAAAAAAGTAACGACTTACTGAAAATTAGACGGAAATGACTTAGCGGCACTACTGACTAAGTTCACAGTAAATATTCCATATTTTCATTTTTTTCGCCTGTATTGGTTTCTTGCTTCTGCGTATGATCATCTCTAAAGCTAGCTCATTTTGAGGAAATGATCCCCATTATTCTGAACTTCTGCCGATTTTGTGCAGCTTGTTAATGTGAGAGTCTGAATTCTAGAGAACTGAATTCTTCAGTTCCCATTTTACTTTTATGTTCCAATATGAGAGCTAAGGAATCTGATATCACTTCCAGTAGTTCACTGGAAATTAGCTCTTCTTTTTAGGGTTACTTTTTTTTTTTAATCCTTTCACCAAAATTCTTAGTCATCCTTACAATTCCAGTCTCAAATAAAATACATTAGATCTCTAGTTGGAAAATTGACTGAATATTGTTCATGTCTTTTGTTGTGAAAATGATAGACATTTCATTCTTTAAAACTCACTTTTCATTTGGCTTCACTCATGACATCACCTTCTCTGGTGTTTCTTTCATTTTTTGGTTTTTTTTTTTTTTTTTTTTGAGACAGTGTCATGTATCCCCGGCTGTCTTCAAACTATGTAGCCAGTGATGGCTTTGAACTTCTGATCTTGCCACTTCCACTTCCCAGCACTGGGATTATTTACTACCATGTGTGCCATACTCTTTCTATTAATTCTCTGCCTATTAATTCATGACCCAGTCATTGTTGATTAAGCCTTTAAGTTGTATATCTTTTTGTTACATTTGTTTGCTTGTTTATCTATTTGCTGTGTGCAAGAGGGAGCGTGTAGAGTACAGTGTGCATATGGAGGTAGAGGGAGAGTGTACAGCACAGTGTGCATGTGGAGGTTAGATGACAACTGTCAGGAGTTTAGTCTCCTAGCTGCCTGCAGCTACTCCTTCCATGCTGGGAATAGAGGGGCCCACTACCACCCCTGCTTTTTATGTGGCTTCTAGGACTCTAAAGGACTCACATCTTCATGCTTGTACTGTGGGCACCTTCCTAGCTAAGCCAGTTCCCACTCCAGTAACTATTATTAATTTTGAGAATTAAATATACAGGTTGGATACACTTAAATTCATAGCAAACAAAATCTTATTTTTTTTCTCTACATAAAACCAAATCTATTCTTGTCTTTTCACTTTTGGGTTATGGTTCTTGGTGATGTGAGTCTCACAGTGAACTGTCTCACACTGTACAGTGCTAGGTTTAGTATCAGACTATGATTTTCATTTGCAGTAGAGCCCCCACTGCAGAGATCACTAAGCTGCTGAAAATTTCCACATGGCTTTATATCTGAGGGTCCTCCAAGTGTCTCTTGACAGTGAAAACACTTCATAATTATAAACAGTGATTATTGATTTCAATAACCAGGGGCAAATGTGACAATTTCTGTCTTATAACAAAGCTTATCTCTTGTTTTCTTGAGTGGCAGCATTAAATGGCATTGGGGAATTCTTTATTTGTTACATCAGATGCAGCCTTTTGGTTTTCTGCTGGCTAAGAATATTAACAAAAAACAAATGCTTTGTATTCCCTCATCACTGAATGCGTGAAAGAATATATGTGACACTGGACTGAGTTGTGGGGCAAAACATCAGAGCATGCACTAAACCTACCAGTTAACATCAGATGTTAGTGGGGTGTGAAAATTAATCTGGCTTCCCACCAGATTCCATTCATATCTCAACTGGATGTTTTTGGAATGCTCAAATTTCCTGCATATTAAAAACAATCAATTACTAATAAAAAGGTTTGCTTATCCCACTTCTTAGAAGCAAGGGAGATGGTGAGAACAGATTTCAGCAAGCGTTGTTTCTCTGTGCTGGGTAATCATGGCATCCATGTCCTTACCACTTTGGCTCTTGTAGGACCAACAGTCAGAAAATCCATTGAGTATGCTTTGATTAGTTACTGTACTACAGCTGCCCATAGAAAGAAGCCCTACACTAGATCTACACTAGACAGACATATGTATTTCCTAATGTCTGTGATAACGTATGTTGAATTAACAGTTAGGATCCTCGTTTCCAAGGTTAGAAAAGTAAAGCCCAGTGTACAAGAACTGATAAGCAGTGTATCCGGGATTTGAACAAATAGTCCAAAGAGATGTTCTTTCTCTCCTCTCATACACAGCTTGGGTGTAATTTAGCAGCATCAACTTAGATAGTGACATTTTATGTTAGCACTTAAAATTCATGGCATAAGGGTTAATGAGTATTGGTTCTAAAAATAGGCAATCAATCATTTTATTTTTGGTGAACTATCTTTCTAATTACCCTTTCGCAATATTGGATTTGATACTGCAAATTTCAAAAACAATTTGTATTATTGATGATTGTGGTTCCACATTCTGCTTCTTCCCTCAGGGTGTCCAGGTTCCTCTGCTTACCAGGCTGGGAAGGATGAAGTGGAGCCCAGAACAGGTGGGGTCTGCAGGATCCTGGTCCAGCTGGCAGTGCTGGGGGAGAGAGCCTTCTCCAAGAATTTTAATGTTACAGCTCCCTTAGACAATATTCACTGAAACAGTTTTCTTAGATGGTATTCAGCAAAAGGGCCTATGTCCTTTATTCTGGGTAAACAAGAGTGGTATAAACCTTGGAGAGTAGGAAGGGGTTTTCAGGGTGAATATAAATAATCCTGCTGGAGCTTGACTGGTGGGAATGCCTCATTTACATAGAAAGGCATTCCAGGTGCTAGGCTCCCTCAGGAATTGTAAGAGTGGGGGGTTGAAGGACTAAGTGCAGGGGCATGCAGGCACCTAACAGGGAGGGAGTGACCCTTACTCCTGCTGGTCTCAAGGCTGAGATTTTTGGGACACATCTTAACCTCACTCTAGCTCCATGCCAGTTTTCCCAGTGGCACACAGTCTATGTGCCCCACAGATGATAAGAAATTGTTGTGTGCAAGTTTATGTGTGCCCCATATCTATTATATGTAAGTGCATTCATTCATAACAAAAGTCAAATCCAAATTAAATTATCACATGTACTTACTCCAGATCTCAGCATGTTCACCAATACATGCAACTAGTAGTATATCCATTCACGTATATTTAAAACAGTAATTATTATTATTGTGGTAACTTTTAGAGCCTTTATATATTGGCCATTGTTTTGTTGAACCTCTACATCCTTACTCTTATTTAATTGTCTTTTATTCCTTTTAGATACAATTCAAGGAAACATTCTGGTGCACAGTTAATGTTGAGGAAACCAAGCAGCAAAATCTCACAGGAAAAGGGGAAGTTAGTTGTTGTGGAAGGTCTAATATCATTGTTTCTGGTAGGTTGATTTCAATGCTGAAGTCTGGTTACCACCCCTTCTGAGGCATTCTCTTGATTGGTTAATAAAAGTCGATTATGGCCAATTAGCTGGGCAGAAAGAGTATAGGGAGGCAAGAATTCCTGAGATTAGACAGGAACCCTGAGCACACACAGAGAATCCCTCTCTTTCCGCGGGGACACAGGAGTCAGACGTCTTGAGAATGCTGGAAGGTAATCGCAGGCATATGGCAGTTTGGGATTAGGACATCCAGGTTAATTTAGAGTAGCTAATTGAGAGTCTGCCCAGCTAAGGGCTAAGTGTTAAAACATTAAAAGGTCTTGGTGTATTTAATTATTGAGAAAAAGACTGTGGCGGCTTATAGGCCCTCAGTCCAAGCAATCCAGGGCCGTTGGACTTCTAGACTCCCGGACTCTCCTCGAACCCAGGCGAATCTCCCACCAAGTTGCTGGTAATTCTATTGGCCTAATATAACAACTTATATTAATTAACAGAGTTTAGGTTACAGGTGGTGTAGGCCACCTTTGGTCTCAGGGCTCATTCCCCAGGATAAATCAGGCAACAGGTTAAGACACGAGGGCCAGGCCACCCACTCCTCTGCCAAGCCACCAGCTACTCAGCTAGCCTAATCTTACAGTTTATACTTACTAATAACTACAATAATTAATTAAATTGCAGTTTCAGTAAGTACATTCCAGTGCTAAGTCTCTGTGACTGGGAGAGGTGGGTTTATTTGCAGAAGAGGGTGGGCACCAAGAGCTGCTCCTGTTGCTTCTGAGTAGGCAGATGACAGTGTGCAGTTTCTCTGAGTCTACTTAGACATTGTAGCATTGATATTTAAGATTTGCTCTTAGGCTGGCAGTGTAGCTCAGTGATACACCCTTCCCAAGCATGTACAAGGCCATAATTTCAATTCCCAGCACAGGAAAACAAAATCTGATCTCATTAAAAAAAAAAATCTCATTAACATTTACTCTTTCCCCACAAACAGTAATACAGTAAAATTTTAGTAAATAGAAGAAGGGATGTGGGTATTAGATAACAGAAAATTGTTGTGAACTAGATCCCCACTTCCTGTCTATCAAAATTTTTACAATGAGATAGTAATGAAGTGTTGTGTAAACATTGGGGTTTGGGGAGATCTAAATACATGGGATGTTGCATTGGTGGGCTTTAGATGATGTGGGCTTTGCAACATCTTAACCTGACCATTTCATTTCTACAATAAATTGTCAATGACAAAAATCAAAAGACAGACATTTTGGTTCATGATACATGTTCTGTACATCCCTTGGAAGCAACTGATCAATTTACATTTGAAGGTAAGAGGATCCAGATCTATTTGACCTGCTGCTTTGTTGACAAATACACGAACACTTTCCATTTCTCTTTAGAAACTCTTCCCAACTTGATAGACATCATCAGTGACCATTTCCTCAGTGCTCCCTATAATGTTATAATTAAATTCTTAGTGATTATCTTGTAGGAAACCTTTATTTTTCTTTTCTGGGAATACTCCAGGAACACACATGTGTTTGTACACTAAAGTCATTGATTTTGGAGAATTTACTTTATTCCTTTATTCCTTTTCTGACACCATAATAGGGACCTGTGATGAAAGTGTGTTTCTGAGGCTTTGGTAACTATGCTGCATTATTTTTTGCAGCAAGTATATCGTGATTCTACTATCCTTTGATTTCAAGTAAATGTGTATTCTCCCCAGGAAGATTCTGTGATGCCAGGCAATCTGCGCTATGGTCATATCTCAAGTCCCTTGAAGCAAAATACCCAGCTGACTCTGTGAACTAACGTGACTATCTACATTTATTTTTGGTTTACTCTTTTCTTGTCTTGTATTACTGTGTCACAACAGAACAAATTGAGTAGAAAAAAAAACATGAAAGAAATAAAGAGCATAGAGCCAACTAAGAGGCACTAATTAAGACTCTATAACATGTAAATATTGTTTTTAGACTGGCAGGAGACATTTTGAAGGATGGAATAGACTACAGATTTTAAACAGGTGTTAGAATAACACTCAATTAATGGACTGGTAATAAGCAGACAGGGCTCCCTTCACCTTCGTTCCCTTCTCAGCATACAGAAGAGACAATTAAGTGATGTCGTCAGCCTAATGCGCATATTTACTAACTTCCCCAATGCCACAGAATCTCCCTCCAGGAACATTTTAAGAAGACACATAATGCAGGTGGAAGGTGACAACTATATAAAAAGGCTTCAAGGCAGTCTCTTCTGGACCCATTTGAACTACATTGTAGTTACTTCAGTATCCACACAGAGAGATTCTGGAGCCAGTAGTCAGGGTGGGTTGATCGCTATTTAAAGTCTCTGTTCATGCATACGTGTTTTATGGATTTATTTACTTATTTATCTGCCTACCTGGTTATTTTTCGACAGTCAGGCTAACATAACTGATTCACAGCTTGGTAAGCATTCTTTTTCTCTTTGCCATGCATCTTTATCTTCATCACCAGGATGCATATGCCCTCCCTCTGTTAGCTGGATGGTCAGATGCTTTGAGTCTGTACAGTAGACCGTATTCTATGGTTCACTTTTCTAGGAGGTGCTTTATTAGGGCAGAGAAGAGGATGCTACAGACAGAAAGTGATACCTTGATTTCCACTTACTAGAGGCCATATGTGTGTAGGAAGATAGATTAATATAAATTAGATTTAATAAATATCTAGGAGTTTCTGATACAGTCTCTTAATCTGGGGCATGAAGATCGACTTGGCTATGGGCAATTAGCTTATCAGCTTATGGACTAAAAACAAGGATGAAGTCACGTGAAACAAGAGGCGTCTCTGTGGACTAAAAACAAGGTTGAAGCCAGGTGAAACAAGGAAAGACTTTATGACCTGGCATTGTTTTCAGCTGCTAAGTGGGCAGAGCCCAAATTAAGCTGAAGTAGGTGGAACAAAGAGCAATCCTATTTAAGGACAAGTGGATGATGAGCCCGGAAAAGCTGCCTGCTAGGGGCCCCACACTAGAGAGCCGCATGCTAGTGAGCTCCAATGCTAGTGAGTCTGCACGCTACTAGAAAGGACAAGAGTAGTTTGTATCCTCTGATGGAGAAAGTGCTGGTAGACTGATGGCCAGATCTCCCTGAGGCAGAAAGAAGCTGGTGAGCAGAGAAAACCTCAGCAAGACAGCAAAAGGCCAAGGACTAAACCCTGTGGCTCAGCTTTTGCCTAGAAGGGTTTGCCCTGTCTGAACAATGGCCTGACGAAACTGTGGCCAGCTTTAAGGACTGAGGCAGAGTGGCAGAGTTGCTGATATGAAGGAAATAAGTTGGCCTACAGACGGCTGAGGTCTCCCAGAGAGAAGAAAGCCTCAAGCCTTATTTAAGGTGAAGTCACCATAGCCAATTTACTCTGACAGATCTATGTCTGAGATATTCCAGAAGAAAGACTGCTAAGTGCATTAAAGGGTCTACCCCAGAGACTGTGTTCCTGACAACTGAGGACCTGCCCCACAGACTGTATCCTTCTAAAAGGTTATGAAAATAGTTGAAATAGTTATCAATAGGTTTAGTGGTTAGGTCATAGGGGTTGTAGGCATTCATAGGGATTGTAGGAATTTATAGGGTTAGTAGTTAAGTGTTTATATTTGTCATAAGTGTTTATAGTTTACTAATAAATAAATGTTTATTAATTTTAAAAGGTTGGGTTTCATATGTGTTCTCTCTAAGATGCCGTGGGCAAGGAGGCTTCTCATTTGTGTTAGGTTTAATTCACGCAGTGTGCTTAGAGACAAACAGCTCTATCTCCTTAGAGACAAACAACTCTGTCACTGTATGGACCAATGTTCAAATAATAGTGAATGCTATTACAGATTACTTTACCATCTATAGTAAGGCCAGGATCATCTGATGTGCTTAACCTTATTCACTTCAGCTGTGATTTTATATCTCTGATTATTAGTCATGGATCTTCTGAAGGATGCCTACAGGTTACTATTACCACATTCCTGTGTGTGACTCAGCTAAACCCAACTCACTTTCTTCTCCAATCCACCTCAGTGGCTCCTGGATCATCCAGTAGGGGAAGGACATAGGACTAAGCAGCCACACTATAAGAAGGTTCAATCCTAACTACTGGACAGATGGAGCATAGGAGATTCCAAGGTAAGTCTCCCTGGGAAACCACTTTCAGTAATCAAGCACATTTTTTCTTATTTCTGATTTGTATTAAATTTGTATTTAATGTGTTTTAATCTATCTCGTATATCAGACGCCACATGAAGAAAGTAGGAGCATGAGATCCCTATTTCCAAAGGAGCTTAAGTGAAAATACGGGAAGTAGAGCATGCAGAAACAGTCACTCAAGTGAGGCTGAAGTATGGACCCATTCAGGGTATAGAAATCAATCTGTAATCGAAATATCATGGTTGGATAATATTTTGTGTTCTATCCCAGTGTGTTCCCATTAGAGGAATGCATGAGGGAACACAAACACAATCTTGCTTTCCCCATTGTGAGGTTTTTTTCATGTAATTCTCTGAAACATAATTATCTGTTCTTAATATATTTAAGGTTCTCTAATTGAACCAAGCACTCCTCCACATCTGCTCCATCTGGCAGTGTAGTGTGGTGTCTTCATTTTATGCAAGTCAAGTTTTTAACCCCCAAATCTCCATCTCAATTCTTACCCTATATTCCCCTGTGAAGATATTAGTTTATTTGCCTAGCCTAGAATTTCAACTATAAGATTGTCACAACTACCCCATACCAACTGAGCTGGAGAACCTAGAACACCAAACCTCACTACTGGAGTCATATGGTGCTTAGCTGGTTCACAGCCAGTGGATGTACTAACACTACAAACTGCTTTAGGGGAAAAAAAAAAGCTGAGCATAAAGGAAAAGTCAGGATTTCCCTCTGAATATCTAAGATGACACCCAAAGAGAAAACATTTTGGAAAGACCAGTGCTACAGAGACGGGGGGCAGGGGGAATGTAGTGTTCATCATATCTACAATCATTGGAACTCTCAGGGGTCATTGTGTGAAACAAGGAATGATAACGGAAAAAAAAACACGTAGGTACTACTATTCTGAGGGGCTCTGTGTCTTACTCAGCTTTTGATCACCATGAAAAAAAAATTGAAATAATTTACAAAGTGAAAGGGTTCTTTTTTATGTTTATTTATTACTTCAAGTTACGTCTCCATCACAGTGCCCTCCTTCCACCCCTCCCTCCCTCCCTCTACCCCCCCTCCTATCCTACTCCTCCAGAGTGCGATGGCCCTACATATCAGTCCCCTGCCCCAGTTCAGCAGTCATATGAGGGCTAAGTGCCCCCTCATACACTGGGGACCTACATGGCAGCTCCACTAGAGTCCGAGATGAATAGGTTTGGAGGTTTTAGGCTGACTGGCCTCCTTCTGCTAGCTGTATGGTGAGTTAGGTCATCAAGGAGAAGATACTCCTGCTGGAGTGAAAACATCCATCTTATGGCCTAGGAGAGCAACAGAGAAAGAGAGAGAGAGAGAGAGAGAGAGAGAGAGAGAGAGAGAGAGAGAACTAAAGTCCCACTATGCCCTTCAAGAGCACACTCTAATGACTGGAAGTCTTACAATTAGGTCCCATCTCCTGAACAGTCTTCCACTTTCTAATAGCGCCACCCAGAGAGCAAGTCTTTACTACATGGACCTTTGAAGAACATTTAGGATACAAACTTCAGCAAGCTTGGTTGGTTGTATAAAACTTGACACTCATTTCTGTTTTAAAATAGAAGCATTGTGGTGTGGTCAAAACCCAGCCTTAGAACCACTATCCATTGGTTAATGGTGCTGCTGTGAAATTTACCACCTTAGGGAAGATGTGAACAATGTCTACCCCTTCTTCCTATGGGCCCAACCACAGACCCACACAGCATTCCAGCTCACCCTGGGGACCCAGTAAGTTTGTTAGGCTTACTTAAAGAGCATGAGTGAGGGGTTACTGACTCGACTGTGTCTGTGACCACAAAGCAGTCACTGTGGCAGGACTTCACCCACCATGGAGGGGTACAGCTTCCTCACAGCTGTGCAGATGGTGCCCTCTCCCCTTTTCCTTCTCAGCCTGTATACTGCTGACCCTGAGCTTTACCAGAGCAAAGCTGCATACAAATGGCTGGGAAGCATGGGTGGATACCCGCATGAGGATCCAATGATGCTCCCTACCCTCTCCCTTCTAGGAGGAAGTGTCAGCACACAAGCTGATTATGACATTGCCTGTGTGCAAACGAGCACAGCTAATCTTATGGATATGGTGGCAGTGTAGTTCAGAGGATTGTGCCTTGAATCAGTTGGCTTTACTGTTACACTTTGATATGCATTTGCATATGACCACCCTCAGTGGCTCTCAGGATTACAATTAACATGCGAAACATTTAGATTTTAACACAGGTGTACTGCTATGCAGCACCTCCACCTCTGAGTATTTGGAGGAATCACAGGAAAATTTGCCTCCAATCTCAGGCCCAATGTAGATATTTTTCTTTTATTTTAAAGTATACACAGACCAGAAAGCATAGATTTGGCTTCTCACTCAGTTATGGTATTATTTTGGAGAAAAATAAGTATTCCCACGCCACCCCCCCCCAAGATGTGACTAAGAGCCCCAGAGTATTGTATCACACCTTCCAGGACCCCGTGTGTGTCTTCGCTCCATTTTGTAATGTGTCAGCAGCACAGGGTTCCACATTTTAGATATTTACAAACAAACACTGTCCCCACAGTGTTTTGTGATGTGGATTTGGCTAGGGAAGTTAAAATGCTTGATCTCCAGCACCTATGTGACAGCTTGAAGAGTGCTCAGAAAGTGAACAGCAAGTAAGTCCCTTCCATGTGAGATTTGTAAGAACTCATTATCAACTCTATGAAATGCTGCACCTCCCAGTGTGCTGACAACTTTTCTGGATGTTTCTGGTGGGACTAGATCCCTGGTTAATAGGCCAGAAGGAATTCATTCTAGTTTGCTCACTTATGGTTCAGTGTCATTTGGCATAGGGAACCTCAGCATGGCATGGACACCTTAGATTTGCCAGGACACTTTAATCTTAATAGTGGACATTTGTCTTCCCCCAGTTGAACTGTTTATGTGTGCTGTGAGGCTGCTGGCTTGGACAATGAATCTTTCTGTCTTGCAGAAATTCGTGTGACTCAAATCTCACCTTCTCCTCAGTAGTTGCTCCTTTTCTTTTTCTCTTTCTTTTATTTAAAGAGAAGCATCAGTATACTTAAACAGAAAGGTTATAGGGAAGTTTTTATTAAGTTGCTTGAAATTTCACTGATAGGGCCGACTTATTTATTGCCCAAGCATCTAGTTTTTAAATATTTCTCCATGAACAGTGGAATCAAGCTTGCCAGTGCCATGGGGTAATACATGAAAACAGCTGAGAACATATTTAATAAGCCTCTCATTTCTGCTACTACAGAAAGGACAAGTGTCAAATCTTGACAAATAACAGGAACGAGACATTGCCAAACTTTTAATAAGGGTGTCTTTGTTCTCTTTTCTTGTAAATTCATAGCGCCCACAATATAGAACATAAATAAGCACTTGACAAACAAAAAGGTAGCATGACATTAAAAATAACAAGTTTAGACCTTTTTACACATCAAGAGTCATAAACTTAAATTTATACAGTATTTTCAACCAAAGCATTACACAGAAGAGGCAGTTGTAGCAACATGCACTGCTCAGGTTGTGCCAGGGTGGGAAACTCTGCAGGTTTCTCATATGTACTCTGTCCCCACTTAATACCTGCCAGACAAGTCACAGACGCCCCCAGGGGGTAGAAACAGATGATCTCTTTGAAGGTCTTCCTCAATTCTTGACTCCGGAGTGCATAAATGAGAGGGTCGATCACAGCATTACACATGATCAGTATGAGATACAAGTTAAAATGAGACATGAAGCACACACAGTATGGATTCTGAGGACAAGAGATGTAGAACAGCAAGTGGAGGAAGAATGGGGCCCAGCAGACCACAAAGACCCCAATCAGGATGGTCAAGGTAATTGCCCCCTTCATGTTGGCACCCTGGCGGATGGTACCAGTGCCCGGGAGGACAGCAATCCTCTTAATGTGAAGCCTCGCCATCAGGAACATGTGGACATAGAGAGAGGCCATAAGAACCAGCATGGTGAAGAACATGGTGAGGAGGCAGATGATGACAGCGCTGCTGTCCGAGTAAATGATGAACAGAACGCCGGACACCGTGCAAGCTGCCCAGATACAACTTATGACGACCCCAACCCGCTTAACCGTCATAATGTTATGATACTGGAGCGCGTAAAAGATAGTGAAATACCTGTCCACTGCAATGGAAAGCAGGCTGCAAATGGATGCAAGCAAGGAGCTGCAGATCACAGAGTCAATGACATTATCAATATTCACAGTGAAGCTCTGGGCGTCGGCGTCCGTGCTGTTCAGCAGGGTGAGGACGATGGTTTCCGACCCATTAGAAACGCTCACCAGCATGTCTGCCACAGCCAGGCTACAGATGAAAAAGTACATGGGTGAGTGCAGGTTCTTGTTCTTGGCTATTGCCACGATCACTAGAATGTTCTCCAACAGGCTTATGACACCCAGAGTCACGAACACCTCGGGGGAGACAAAAAGTTGCTCGTAGCACCCTCCGTCTGAGTACCCCTTCCCCGGGGGCTCGCTGGCATTGCCATGAAGCCCGTAGCTGCTGCGGTTCCAGAGGTGGAGGGAAGTATACATGCCATGGTGGTGGGTGGAGTTCATCTTCCTGCAGCAGCTGGATTCGAATCCTTGAACTGATCCAGCCTGCTGGGTCGGGGGAGCTCTGGGTGATTTTCTCCCAGAGAAGTTGAGAGGCTGCAGTTGGCGCCTGCTGAGATCAGGGTCAGACACAGTGGAGGTTGCAAAGGAGTTGTTGGTCTCTTCTGGGTTCGGCTCTGCTCAACATCTCTTCAGAAGCTAGCACTTCTGAAAGCTTATTATCACTTGACCAGTCCTCCGTTTGCTTTTGTTCTCACAGCCGCTTTCGCCGTGGCCTTATTCATTCAGGGTCTTTTTAGAGTTACTGTACCACCGCTGGGAGCTGCATCTGTGCGCCCACACTCACGCGGCAACCTCTCAGAAGTTCAGCTTCCAGCAGGAGCATCCCTGTGAGCCAGAGCAGCCTGGTACTGGCTGCTGATTTCTTGTGGTTATAGGAAGGGGGAGAAACTGTTCTGGGTGGCTCCTCCTCTGCTTCCTTCTGACCAATCTATGTTCAGTGGTTCTGAACAGATAGATTACAGAGGAGCACCAGCTCAGTAGCCAGAGCTGCTGGGGTGGGAAAGAGTCAATCTGCGAGACACTGGATTTTTCTTTCCAAGTTTGAAGGAAAATGAGTTAGTCTGAGACTTGATTGCTCGAACACTCTGCGATACCACTGAAATCATCGGTAATCAGGCTCATTCCTGCTCATTCCTTTACCTTCCTGCATGTGTGCGTGAGGGTAAAATGAAAAGCATGCTGTCCTGCACTCCTGTACCAGACTCTGCCCCTCTGCCCAGGATCCCCCTGAATGAATTCAACTTGAAAGACTCGAAACAGAAACACAGTATTTAGTAAAATAGGTGGGTGTGCTCGGGATAATTGCTGTCCAGTCAGGGATTAATAACGGGGTTCACTTCTTACATGCTAACAGCTTTATTTCTCCAATTGCACTTTCTGCTGTAACAGCTGAAAAAGCTTTCATTCTCTTTATTTTAAAAGTTCAAGTATTTAAAAAGTTCAAGTGGTGTTAATGAAAGCACACTGACTGTGAACTTAGACAAATCAACAGTGTGACAAATTCTGTGTGGTTTTTTGGTTAGTTGGTTGGATTTCATTGTTGTGTTGTTTGCTTGCTTGCTTGCTTGCTTTTTAAAGATAGTGTTCTAGTTTTTTCATTTGTTTTTTTTTTCTTCCACAGTTGGAAGCATCACAAACTGAAGCTACAAACACTCTAGCTGTGTACTTACTCAGGCCATGGCTAGTGAGTGTTCATGTTCACATGTGTTGCTTTGAAGAGATTCAGGAAAGTCATGTGCAATCAGTTAAAATCAAGGTTATGACATTTTCTACGATCATTTTCTTGTTATGATTATTTTGGGTTTTAACTATCCATCATTTGTAGGGATTGCCCATAGGATAGAAATCTGGAGAGAATTGTTCAGAGTGCATCCTAACTCCTCTGCTGCATGGCTTTCAACCCTCCCCTTCTCTCTCTCTCTGTCTCTCTCTGTCTCT
>CAJQZJ010000140.1:18295-29173 GCA_907164525.1 Lophiomys imhausi | reverse complement strand
GGAATCTCAGAGTCATCTTGAGTTGCATTTCTCTGATGATTAAGGATATTGAGCATTTCTTCAAGTGTCTCTCAGCCATTAGGGATTCCTCCATTGTGAATTCTCTATTTAGCTCTGTCCCCCATTTTTTGATTGGATTATTTGGTTTCTTGGCATTTAATTTCTTGAGTTCTTTGTAGATTTTGGATATTAGCCCTCTGTCAGATGTGGGATTGATGAAGATTTTCTCCCAGTCTGTAGGCTGCCGTTTTGTTCGAATGACAGTGTCTTTTGCCTTACAGAAGCTTTTCAGTTTCATGAGGTCCCATTTATTGATTGTTGATCTCAGGTCCTGAGCTGTTGGTGTTCTGTTCAGGAAGTTGTCACCTGTGCCAATCAGTTCGAGGGTTTCTCCCACTTTTTCTTCTAGTAGATTTAGTGTGACCGGCCTTATGTTAAGGTCTTTGATCCACTTGGACTTAAGTTTTGTACAAGGTGATAAGTATGGGTCTAATTTCATTCTTTTACAAGTGGACAATCAGTTGGACCAGCACCATTTGTTGAAGAAGCTGTCCTCCTTCCATTGTGCCATTTTGGCTTCTTTGTCACAAATTAGTTGGCCATAAGTGTGTGGGTCTATTTCTGGATCTTCAATTCAATTCCACTGATCTACTGGTCTGTTTCTATACCAATACCGTGCTGTTTTTACAACTATTGCTCTGTAGTACAGCTTGAAGTCTGGGATGGTGATACCTCCAGATATTTTTTTTATTGTACAGGATTGATTTAGCTATTCTGGGCTTTTTGTTGTTCCATATGAAATTGAGAATAGCTCTTTCCAACTCTATAAAAAATTGTGTTGGTATTTTGATAGGAATTGCATTGAATCTATATATTGCTTTTGGTAGGATGGCCATTTTTATTATGTTGATCCTACCTATCCATGAGCATGGGAGATCTTTCCATCTTCCAAAGGCCTCTTCCATTTCTTTCTTCAAGGGCTTGAATTTCTTGTTGTACAGGTCCTTTACTTGCTTGGTTAGAATTACCCCCAGGTATTTTATGTTTTTTGTGGCTATTGTGAAGGGGGTTGTGTGCCTTATTTCTTTCTCAGCCCATTTGTTTGTTGTATAAAGAAGGGCTTCTGATTTTTTGAATTAATTTTGTATCCAGCCACTTTGCTGAAGGTGTTTATCAGCTGTAAGAGTTCTCTGGTGGAATTTTTGGGGTCGCTTATGTATACTATCATATCATCTGCAAATAGGGATAATTTGACTTCTTCGTTTCCAATGTTTATCCCCTTGATCTCCTTTAGTTGTCTTATTGCTCTAGCAAGAACTTCAAGTACTATATTGAAGAGATATAGTGAAAGTGGACATCTGATGCATTTTGAATTGTTATATTGGTTAATGAACAGTATCTCCTTGAACATCGGGAAAGGATTATATGGAAACCAGAACTTTCTAGAAAACTAGCATCTCTAACCCATGCACAACACCACCCATTCACTAAAGCAGGTGCAAGAACACTTGGAAGTGAGCCAAGAAAAAAAAATCCTAAGCTGTAACAAGGAACTATGATGTGAAAAAGAGAAACATAGTGATCTCCTCCCCACAGGACAGTTTTGGCAATGGTATCAAGATAAGAAAGATCATGGGCTATGACAGGAGCCACATGGGGACTAGTGCACTATAAGACAGGAATCAGGAAGGAGAGGAGCCAGGTTGGCAGAAATATGATAATAGAAGATTTTGCAGCTTTTTGAACATATTTGACACAATAAAGATAATATGTAAGGAGATATCGTTGGGTGCTAAAGAACTAAAACTTGACATTACAAATAGGAATGTTGATGAAAACACTTCACCATTCTTTTTTCCCAGTACTTTATTTATTTTCTTTAAACATTTATTAATTTAAGTTACATCTCCATCACAGCCACCTCCCTCCACCCCTCCTGATCCCACCCTCCTACCATCTACTCCTCCCAACTATCCTACTCCTCCAGTGTGGGGTGCCTCCATATATCAGCCCCCCTCAGTTCATCAGTCACATGAGGGCTAAGAGCTTCCTCTTGCACAGGGTGCATACATGGAAGTTCCACTAGGGTGGAGTGTCCCACTAACAGTTTAAAAAGTCCATGTTCCTTTCGGTCTGTTGGTTGTAGGATAGTTATCCTGTACTCAGTTATAAGTGAATATATGCCATGTGTATCTTTCTGGGTCGTACTTCACTAATGATGAACTTTTCTAGTTCTATCCATTTAACCACATTGCATGATTTCCTTGTTTCTAATAGTTGAATAGTATTCCATGTACCACGATTTTTTATCCATTCTTTGGTTGAAGGACATCTTGGTTGTTTCCAGTTTCTAGCTATTACAAATAAAGCTGCTATGAACATAGTCAAGGAGATGTCCTTGTGGCTTGGTGAGGAATCTTTTGGATATATGCTCAGGAGTAGTATGTCTGGGTCTTGGGGTAGAGCTTTCCAAGTTTTCTAAGATATTGTCAGACTGATTTCCATAGTGGTTGTGCAAGTTTTCATTCCCATCAGCAATGGGGGAGTGTTCCCCTTTCTCCACAACCTCCCCAACATGTGCTTTCTTTTGAGTTTTTGATCTTAGCCATTCTGACAGGAGTGAGGTGGAATCTCAGAGTCATCTTGAGTTGCATTTCATTAGAACAAAATGGCAACCCACTCTATCATTCTTTATATAATAAAAATTGTAACAAGTTGATTTATTGACATGAACTGTAAAGAGATAAATAATCAATATGAATCCAGGTTTCCAAAATGGTCAACCAGATGGATGAATGTGATATTGACTAAGCTGACTTAAGAAAAGATGATAATTCACTTTTGGACATTATAAATCTGATATTCTTATGAGTTTTGTCCCAGGAGTAAATTTGCAACAGCTAATCAAGACTGTCTAGAGGTGAAGTAAGTCTGGGACACAGATTTAGGAGCTAATAAATGGGTTATTTAAGCTTACAGAGACTGTATAATTGAGAGAATTAACTTGAAAATCATAAAAGCAGATGATGATATACTACATTGAGCTGCAATAGTTCTGTTTTGATTGAGGAATCTTGACAAGTGAATAAGAAGCTCTGTGTAGTTTTGGAAACACTAGACCAAGCAACTAGGTCCCAGATCACTGCTATTATGGTGATTTATGCACTGAAGTTCCTGAGGCTCAAAATATGAGAATATGCCTGCAGTATGCTGCATCATATATATATTTTTTTCTGTCTTCAGCTAGAAAACTTGAAGTCTCAAATAACTAGTTTTCTCTAAGCGCTTTGTTTCCCTCACCCTTAGTCTAATGCAGTGGTGTCTCAACCTGTGGATCACCACCGCTCTGGGGTCATGGATCAAATATTTTCAATACCATTCTTAACAGTAAGAAAATTACAATTATGAAGTAGCAACAAAATAATTTTATGGGTGGGGTCACCACAACATGAGGAACTGTATCAAAGGGTCATAGCTTTGTCAAGGTTGAGAACCACTAGCACTAATGTATTAATTTTGTGCTATTCATATGCTGTGGCACCATGATACCTTGAAACTTCGGCAGATGTAGCATCATTTTACATGGTCATAGTATTCTCAACTAATTAATTGAGAAAAATGAAATTATTGCTGAACAAGTCAATGATAGCCAACTGTATATGAAGTTTTATATGTGTGTGTGTGTGAACACACATTATATATATATTATATATGTATAATTTCAACCAATTCTTTCAGTGTTCAGCATCATATATAAGTATAATTTAATAGCTATTGAGAATCCCTTTGTTCCTTCCTTCCTTCCTTCTTTCCTTTGTTTCTATCTTTTTTTCTTGATTTCTCCTGTGTATGCATATATGTGCCTTGGTGCAAATGGTGCAACAATCAGAAGACAGTTTGTGGAAGTCAATTCTGTCCTTTCATTATGTGGGTCCTGGGTATTGAACACAGATTGTCGGGCTTGGTGGCAAGTGTCTGTAGCCACAGAACTGTCTCTCCAGCCCAGATACTGTGAGTCTTTAGTCAAGGATTAGGACATGACTTTTTTTTTAATCTGAAAATGTATTGGAGAGAAAACTAAACTCTCCTCTTTTTCTTATTTGTCTTAGTCTCCTTTGGTTTACCAACATAATTTTCCAGTATTTACTAGAAGACATGATAACTGAGTTTCCTTAGATTACTGTCTCAAATTTAATTGTTTGTTCCAAATGTGATAAGCCTACCATCTCCCAGAGCAAGTACATAATTCTGCTCATGGATTCTCTGTCTGTATAGTTTGTAGGATATAGTCTATGATCATTCTAGCAGTGCACATACCTCTCTTTAACAAGATTAATAACAGGCTTCAAGTCCCTGGCAATTAATAGTATCCTTTGGCCTTAGTTGCTACCTATGACCTCTCCAGTAAACCATGCAGCGTGAATTCTGTAGCTTTAGGAGATGACTCTCATTTGTCTTTAAATTGATGGAACTTGGAAAATGCATTACTCCGTGAGTGGTTCAGTTATTCACAGCTTTTACCTTGGAGAAATTCGCACACACTAGACTCTGAAGTGAGTTTTGCCTCTTTTTAAATGAAGGGTACACTGAATGTTTATGTAATAAATTTATCACTGCACACCCACTAGGTATAAAATCTCAAAATCATACTTTAGATTCCCCCCATCAAATATTTCCAGGCCATTTTTCTATTAGAGCAAAAGGGTCCTAGAGTTCCATTTGCCCAACATTTCACAAAATCATTTTTCCACAAAACTGGTCTAATTAGGGGACTAGTTGTTCTGTGAAAGTGAAACTTAGTGACTACTCATGTGATCATTTCTTAGAAATCTATGGTCCTGGATGGCAGTACGATCATGTGTCTCATAACCTTCACTTCTATTTGGAATCCAGTCATTGTAACGCAGTCATCGCCTCTGGACTAGGCAACTGAAATTAACAGGCTACATTATTTTTATGTGGCCATTAATGGTGACTGTCTCAGAATGACAGGGTTTAACAGTTTCATAACTGTCCTTTTGGTACTTGAGGGATAAAACAAATGCTTTGAATGTGCCCACAGATACAAAAACCAGTCCTTGTTTTTGAGTTTGTAGCTTGTAGTTTTGCTGCAATTTATCAAAATGGCATATTTTTTTTCTGTAACCCTCTGCATTTATTGATGTGTTCTTTCTTTCCATCAGTAGAAAACATTAGTTTTTTTTGGGGGGGGCTTCTATAACAAAATAGTGTAAACAGTAGAAATGTCTAGTCTTCCAGTTCTGGAGCCCAGACGCTCAAGTTCAAAACGGCAGTTAGAGTTTTCTAATGCCCCGGTCTTTATCTTGTCTTCCCAAAGAGACTTCACATGGGCTTCCCCCTTACAAACAGAGAAATTTCCTTTTACCTTTAGGCACACCAGCCATATTGCATTAGTATAGTCCTAAGAAAATGTGACCACCTGTCGCCTGCTGGAAACTTCTCACTTTGTCCTTGTTTTTAGCATAGGAACTGCAGCCTATTATGTTCAGAGTCAATGTGAAATAATTGGTGAGTGGCTAAGGAGGACCGTGTGATTTCTTTCTATTTGAGCAACTGTAATTTGTCTGGTTGATCCTTGACCCGACTTGAAAATGTAGCCTGGATTCTGTTAAAGGTCCATTGCATTTAAACGCATTTTTCTCTTACTGATGACAGGGCTCAGCTGACTGTTGCTCACTTAGAACCGTTACCATGAAGACAACGTTGCTGCTTTCTTTTAGAACTGTGGGATTTGGATCTGTTGCTAAATCTCTTACACATCTAGTGTAAAGCTACTGATGAAACACACACACACAATTCAAGTAAAAGCTGAAGTTTGTTTTCTGAACCTCTGTGGATCTGCCGTGACCTCGTGCGTGTCATGTGCTCTCATGACGTGATCGGTGAGAATCGGGCAAGGTTCCATGAGGCACCTTCATGAAAGGATCTCAGTGTTCTTCAAGGGTTTCCATACTCCTGATGTTGATTTCTCCTCCTCTGCAGAGTCCCACAGACTCATTCTCTGCATTTACAGGTTGTTGTGCTGTGCTCCAGCCTACTTTTAACCCTCTCTAGCCTGAGCCATGGCAACACCTGCTTGGATACCCTGATCCCGTGGATTCCTCATCGGCTGCGATGCCTGAGGCTCAAGCCAGCAGTGACTGGGGAGGCTGTGGGTCTCTGTGCCCCACACTGCACTGCCTTCTCCTTTGCTGTTTTTCTGCCTCCCCATCTTACACAACCTTCTGACGGACACACCTACTCCCATTATAGCCATTTATTTGCTTAACTGAGGGCATAAGGGTGTTTTGTTTCTTTCCTCACTGTAATGATTCAATTTACCTTCCTCTCTAACTGATCTGTTCATATGGCCTCAAGGACGGTGAGTGTTGGCTGAGCAGTGGGACGTAGTTAGCCAGGTAAGTTTCAGGAGGGGATTTGGTTCCTTCCTGTTTAAATATTTTTAGTAGGTATAGTATTGGACCCTTTTCGGAACCCAACATTTGGTCCAAGATCTAAAGCAACAGAAAATGCTCTATATTTTTTTATAAATAGGACTCTATTTAAAGTATATTAGTTGATATACAAATATAAATCAATTTGTATAATCCCTCAATAAGTATATATTATTAAAAACACAGTTCTCTCTCTCACCTCCAGTGCCATCTGTTACTCCTGCTCTCTCTCTACCTCTGTATTTTGCCATGCTAGGGTTCAAACCCAGGACCTTTTATATATATATATACGGTAGTCAATTCTACCACGGAGCCTCATTTCCAGTGGCATATCTTCACTTCTTTTTCTTTGTATTGTTTTTTTACTTTCTGAATTTCACATCATGCACCCTGCTCTCTCTCATCTTCCATCACCCCTCAGACCTACCCTCCACCCTTGAAACCATCCAGAGCCAGTTCTACCTGTGGTGAGGGCATCAGAGGGTGGAAGGGATCTCTCTCTCACCAACACTACCACAAAGCAGACAAAAGGAGGAGCTGGCTCTCCCACACTCACTTCCTCGGGGCTAGCTCACCCCTACATCTGGGGCCAGGCAGGGTTCTCATAGTCTCTGGCTTGCTTCCTGTCCTGGGAGCTCATCTGGTGCTTGCCTGGTACTGGACTGGTGGTCATCACAGGCTAGCTCCCTATCTGGTCCCCATGGCGCTGAACTGGTGGCATATCTTCACTTCTTTTTCTTTGTATTGGTTTTTTATTTTCTGAATTTCACATCATGCAACCTGCTCTCTCTCATCTTAATTGGTCTCTGGCTTAATTTTTTCCAGAAACATTAGGCTTCATTCAGATGTTCATAGGTCAGAACACTAAATGTAGACACAGCCTCTCTCCTCTCTGCCACCTACTGATGCACATGTGACACAGCAGCCACATCTGCAATGCCTCTAGGGCAGCTATATTTTCTACTTTTAAATTAATTATTTTTCACTTAAATTTTTCTTATACATTTTGATTATATTCTTTCCCCTCCTCCAGCTCCTCTAAGATGCTTCTGACTTCCCTACCTACCCAACTTCATGTTCTTTCTCTCTGTCAAAAATCTCCAAAAAAAAATTTTAAAAATGAAAATCACAAGTGTGTGTGTGTGTGTGTGTGTGTGTGTGTGTGTGTGTGTGTGTGTGTTCAAAACAAAAAAAGCCAAAAAGGTCATGAGACCTTCTTCGAGGTGTGGTTGACACTCTGTTGAAGAAAACTGATATTTCCTTTCCTAGCAGGTATTAATTGTTAGCAACTTCTTGGTGGTGGGACTTTGTGTGGACTTCCTCTTCTACACCTGTGTTAACCTTGTGTGTGCTGTCTCTGTCTCTGTGAGTTCATATGTGTTTCAGCCTATTGTGTCTAGAATATGCTTTATGTTCCCTTGGAGTCATTCACACCTCTGGCTCTTAAACTGTCTGCCTCCTCCTCCACATAGCCCCCTGAGCTTTGAGGGGGAGGGATTTGATAAAGACATCCCACTTGGGATTGAATTGTCCAAAGTCTCTCACTCTTTGCACATTGTCCAGTTGTGGGTCTCCGTGGTAACTACCATCTACTGCAGGCAGCTTCTCTGATGAGGGTGAATGAGGCTCTAATCTGGGTCCCAGAGAGGCTGAGCTGAGTGACGTGGCTGTGGGTCCCTGATAGAGGAAGGTTCTTTGGGTCAGCAGAGTCACAGAGGAATGGAGATGGGCTAGAAGGAAAGGCTAAAGGGAGTGGCTGGGAAGAACTAGGAGAATTTTGGATCTGCTGCAAGAGGCCAAGTGCCAAGGAGATGGAATAGAGAGAGAAGTCTAACACAGTCTCCCGATTAAGATGAGAGACAATAGTTTGAACTTCAAATCCTTGATTAAGTCTCATACATGTGATAGTATTTAAAGGAATATATTAATTCATGATTGAGACATTTAGTATCTTTTACCAGAGAATGGATTAGAGGGAAACCGAAAGTGATTGGCTGTAAAAATCAAGGACACATAAGCATCTCTGCAAGATTTGAAAGACATTTTTAAACCACCACATGTGTTTTAAGGACAATTTTCTTCAACTGAGGAGACTATAGATTTATCTTACCTAGGACAGTGTAGTAGACTTTACTTTAATCAGAAAAAGAATGATATAGAAAAAGGTCTCCAGGTCTTACTTTTCAGGTACCAGTTTTAAGTCAGTAAAATTACAACCTATAAACATTTGCCTTATGTGTCCCACATATCTTTATTTTAAAGATTGGTGTCTCTGATGTGTTATGGGGATGGCAAAAATGATTTACCTGGAAAGACAGGGGATAAAAATTAGTGCAAATTGAAAGTAGGTCTACTTTTCTGACCGTCTTGGAGACAGCTGAGAATGTGACCAGCTTAGCTTACCAGGCCCTGATTTACAGGAGCAATGACAATAAATGATCAAAATATTAAATACTAAAAATGCCCTTTTCTGCCTTTTAATTCCCTCTCCTTTTGCAAAAGGGAATGAAGGATTATCCTACCTCCAATATGAACTATGACTGCAAATGAGTACGCCAATTAAAATGTTTGCACATATAAATCAACTTGAATCATTAACCATTCAATAGAATGACACAGTTAAATATACAAAAGTTTGTGTTTTCTGTGGCAGCTGTTTGGAAAGCGTGTAATTAAGTGCTAAGAACTGACTCATTAGCATAATCTGTTTTCTTTTAAATATCGTGACTAATTTGTATACTTCCTTATATATAATTAAGAACATTTTAAGAGTCTTACAATGTTTTGAACATATGCCTCCATTGTGTTATAGAAAAAAGTAGTTTCTGGTGTAAATTAGTGGCTGGTCCTAACCATAAGTCTAACCCTAATAATCTCAGCTCATTGCCTCAAGAGCTTATCATACCATAATCAGCATTTAAGTGACTTCTACTAAATAACTATGATAAAATAAACAAGAATTATCATATTGTTCCGGGTATATTGCAACTCTATTTTAATAAAATGTAACATTGTTGGATTATAAGAATTTTTTCATTGGCTAGAGAGATGGCTCAGCAGTTAAGAGCACTGGCTGCTATTCCAGAGGACCAAGGGTTTGATTCCCAGCACCCACAAGGAAGCTCTTAACCATTTGTAACTCTAGTTATAAGAGTCTGCACTCCTTTCTGCCTTCTGTGGGCAGTAAGCACCCCAGTGTTACCCAGACATACATGCAGACAAAACACCCATACACATAAAATAAAATAGAAAAGAATTTAAAAAGAAAAAAGATTTCCAGAATCTCTGCTCTGCCGTTTGCAAGCTATGTGACCTCTGCTAAGTTAAAATATTAAATAACTTAATGTGTAGTTATTGTGAGTTAAAGGTATTAAGTATGCAAGTCACATGTAAATGTTCTGTAGTTGTTAGCTTTGATTATTATGGCTATCAGCTTGGGTAGGCAAATCCTGTTTCTCAATTTGAACTTTCCTTGAATAAGAACCTTTTCAGCATTCTACTCACTAACTTTTATAAGCTTTTTAGTTTGTCTTTGTGCATACCAGAACACATTGTCCTAGAACTTGACTGGAAATATTTGAATCTGCAATGCAGGTAAAAATTGAGATTTGCCCAAGCACACATACACAAATCAAAATAATAAGCACTCATAGAAAAAAGTCACCTTTGTGACTTTTTCTGATTTCATTTACTTTTCCTAAAAGGGAATTTATCATTGTAATGAAATAAAAATTGGATTTTTCTTAGATATTAGATTCTTATACCAAATGCTATAAATCAATTTTTGTATTTAAAATTGATGAAAAAGTATTAGTCAGGGTTTTCTAGAGTAACAGAACTTATAGAAGTAATCTACATATAGAGAAAGGGGATTTATTATAATAATTTACAGGCTGCAGTCCAACTAATCCAACACTGGCTGGCTATGAATAGGAAGTCTAAGAATCCAGTAGTTGCTCAGTCTGTGAGGCTGGCTGTCTCAGCTGATCTCCAGTATATCCTGGAATCCCAAATAAGTGAGCTCTAATGTCAGTGAATGGATGTGCTAGCAAGGTGAGAGCAAGTAGGTAAAGAGGAAAAGCTTCCTTCTTCCATGTATTTATGTGAGATCCCAAAAGAAGGTATAGCCCAGATTAAGGGTGTGTTTTCCTGTCTTAAGATCCAGATTAAAGCATGTGTCTTATATTTTTGGATTTTAGTTAATTCTAGATGTAGTCAAGTTGGTGACCAAGAATAGCTATCATAAACATGGAGTACCATTTTGTAGAGAGCTGCGACGTGCCGCGCCTTAAAAATGGCGCTGGTCTCCGCCTTCCACCAGCCCGACGGTGAGCGCTCTCGGTGGTAAACAAGTCCATATTTGGCTAAGACCGCTGATGTGGCTTTACTTGATTGGCTATATGTGGGCCTCTAAGATAGCACC
>CAJQZJ010000140.1:0-18285 GCA_907164525.1 Lophiomys imhausi | reverse complement strand
TTGATTGGCTATATGTGGGCCTCTAAGATAGCACCATGTGGCTTTACCTGATTGGCTGTTCATTTTAGTATTTAGCCTGTGGGTTGGGTCTGCCCGGCCCTTTTTTCGGAAGACTGTTTTCAAGGGACCTGAATAAACTGCAGGAGAAGAGCTTTTGTGAGTCGCGTCGTTCTTGCCGGTCGAGAGGGACGCGACACCATTTAACTTAGATTTTAAGAAAATTCAATTATCTGATTGTAAATACTCATCAATCAATAACTTCATGTTCTGAATTTACTAATAATTCAATATATTAGTATTGAAATGTGTAATCTGAATACTCATTACAATGCTAGCTCCCTAAGAATGTAATTTTCCTGCTTTTTTTCAACTCTATATTTTCAGCACTTATTTGTCTGGATATGAGAACCCCAGTAAGAAATAACTGAGCCGTAATTGATCAACAGTTAGCTGTTAAATTAAATTTAAAGTACTATTAAATTTCCAAAGACCCTGAAGTCTTCCAGGAATGCAAAGAATACACACACCATGAGACATTGTGCAATGGGAAAGCTGAGAGTAAACCATTGCAATTCAAGGTGACCTAACATACCCAGGGTCTGAGAACAGCCATATCACAGTCCAAGGCATCACTGACTATACCTGAAGTGAATGTGGAAGGCCTGAAAAGAGCTCAAGGAAGTGATAGTTGTGTCAAGAATCCAAAGATATGTGAAAATTCACCAGTGTGCAGAGGCACAGGAATGTAATCAATGGAAGATATCTTATTTAAAAAGAAAAAAACAGTAAATTTTAGAAGCGCTTCATATTCTGCAGTAAAGGATTCAAACCTTATTTTATCAATAAAACCTTGAAAGAGTAAGGCAAGTTGTCTCCAGAAAGATCTCTCTTGCTGTGGGATAGACAGCTGATTGGAATATTTCAAACCCCAAAGCTGTACAGCTAGACAGAAATGTAATAGAATTTCCTCATTCCTCAAATAGAGAAGATTCAAGGGATACTGTAAAGATCCACAAGATAGAATGAATAGGATTAAACACAGAAGTAGAATATGAAGAAGGTTTTTGAGCAGTTTTAGATTTGTAGCATCACCTGTGTGACTGGAGCAACAACAGCTACAAACAAAACCTGGGTGTAGTAACCGGACAGCGCCTGACTCACTCTGCTCAAGGGTAAGTGCTGTAAGAGATCCCAGGGCATGCTGTTGGGTTCAATAGAGAGATCTAGCTTGAGTATTAAAACGGCAGCTGTAGCTGGTGATGGTACATTTGATTTTAATTTACGTGTGGACGCTGGGACACCTTAGGATTGAGATGGAGCCACATGAAAACCAACACATAGTTTTTTGAGTTGGTGAATGAGAGCAACCTATGAAGAACTCACTGAGATCCAGTGAGAAGGTACTGTAAAATCTAAGATGCAGAAGTTGAAGAGGTTGAACACATTGAGCAAATCTTGTGAAAGGACGTCTACAAAGAGTCCATTATGGTGTTTGTGCCCAGTGTCACTGGTAGGGAGAAGACTGTAAATGAGTGTGGAAGTCAAACTCATGATCAATTGTAGCTAGCCCACACCTGGAAAAGTCTGGTTGTGACTGAAGAGGAAAGGAGAAACTTAAGCCTTGGCAATGATCTCTGAGCCACTGAGACCAGTCACTCAGAAAGATTAGACCTAATTCTAGAAGATGTAGTTATAAAAACAAATGCACTCTTGATTTTTTTTCTAAGATGATCTTAAGGAGAAATCATTGAGAAGATTAAGAATTTTGGGAGATAAGAGAAAACAAATTATGTGTAAAAATAAGAGTAAAAGCTTTAGGGTTAAGGAGGAGAAAAGTGGAATTTCTTGAAGATTCAGAATGTGTTTGAAACATGTGGGATCTTGAAAAGAAGGGAGGCAGTCATCAAATATTTGTGAAATTGGAACATGTAGCTTCCGGTGTCTGTGTGACTAGGGCAGATGGGATTTTAATCTTCCTTCATTAGCCATCACGTGATAACATGTTTAGCTTCCAGAACACTGAACTTGAGCTCATGGAATTTGTTTATGAAAAAGCATTGCAGAAACAGTTGGAGAGCTGTGCTCAGTGCAAGTGGGCAGTATGACTGAACAGGAGGCCACAGTGTGGGGAGAGTAAGGAAAAAGAATCTGTAAGTGGGGGAGACCTTTCCACAAAGAGAGTTGTCTGCTTCACCAGGTCATATTTGAGTACTGATGAGCAATAAATAATTTTCCCACATCAGGAGGTCCCACATAATATTTTGTAGCACAAAATGGATAGAAAATGAAAATATGGGAGAAAATTTTCTTACAGAGAAAGATACTGAATGAAAGTTGCAGAAGGATCAAGCAATTATTCTCTGAGACAATTCTGGGGGAAAAAAGACAGAGCGAGAGAAAGGAAAGAACAATTGCTCTTTGCTGTGCTTAGAGGGAATGGATTGTTTCAAGACTTTTTGAGAGAACAAAAATGCTTTGTAGCTTTTCTACTTTAGCAGAAGAAATTCTACGTTAAGGAAGATTGGGGAAAAGACAGGTCAGTAATTTAATTCTGTAAAACGTTGCCTTCCTCCAAAACTCCTTGTCCTCTGTCTTGATCAAACACTGTGATCTTGTTTGAGTCATAAATCACACAGTGACACAAATAAAGTAAATGATATGAGGTTGTGTAAAGGCCTAAAGCAGCCAAGCTGACTGAATAGTTAACAAAGAAAAGAATCTAACTGTAAGCCCAAAGTCAGCTGCTCATACTGCATGTCCATAGAAGAGTCTATAGTTTACATCTGCTTGCTGTAAGCACTAGTGTGGATGCTACAGTTTATTTTGGAAATGATGTAAACCATTTTATACATTAAATTGATTTTGTAAAACATTTAGTTGTTCTTTTCTGTTTGCTTGCTTCAGAACTGTCTGTTACAATTTTGAAACGGATGTTTTCAATTCTTCTGAGTTTCTACTCAGTTATCTTTCTCTATAAGGAACATTCAGGAGCTTGTAGAGAATGACCTTCAAATCCCAGGCCTCCCAAAGGGCAGGATTCATTGTTAGCCTAGGTAATCAATGTTTCCTTTTGATTTTGCGCTTTCTGTTTGGTGCTGCTTAATATAGAGTGGGACAAAACCAAAACAATTCTTTACTTTTAATTTGATATTCAAAATTGACATTCTAAATGTTTATTTAGTGACATTTAATATGCATGTTACAATGTATTTTTATTAAGTTTATTCATTACTTCAAGTTACATCTCCATCACAGCCTTCTTGGCCCCATCCTCCCACCCTCTATCCCTTTCCCACCTATTCTACTTCTCCCATGTGGGGTGCCCCCACACCTTAGCCCCCTCAGTTCGTCAGTCATGTGAGGGCTGAGAGTGTCCTCTTGGACTGGGAGCCTACATGGTAGCTTCACTAGGGCAAAATGTCCCACTAACAAGTAACAAAGTCCATGTTCCTGTTCCTTTCAGTCTATTGGTTGTGGAGTAGTTATCTTGAACTAAATGGCTAAAATCCAGTAGATCTCATGTGCATCTTTTTGGGTCTGGGTTAGCTCACCCAGGATGAGCTTTTCTAGTTCCATCCATTTGGCTGTAAATTGCATGATTTCCTTGTTTCTGATAGCTGAGTAATATTCCATTGTGTAAATGTACCACAGTGGTTTTTTTTTTTTAATCCATTAGTCAGTTGAGGGACATCTGGGTTGTTTCCAGTTTCTAGCTGTTACAAATAAAGCTGCTATAAACATAGTTGTGGAGATATCCTTGTGATTTGGTAAGGAGTTTTCTGGATGTGTACCCAGGAGTGGAATGGCTGGGTCTTGAGGTAGAGCTATTATAAGTTTTCTAAGATATCGCCAGACTGATTTACATAGTGATTGTACAAGTGTGCACTCCCACCAGCATTGGAGAAGTGTTCCCCTTTCTCCACACCCTTGCCAGCATGTGCTGCCATTTTTTTTATCTTAACCATTCTGACAGGTGTGTGATGGAATCTCAGAGTTGTCTTGAGTTGCATTTCTCTGATGATTAAGGATGTTGAACATTTCTTCAAATGTCTCTCAGCAATTAGAGATTCCTCTTTTGTGAATTCTCAGTTTAGCTCTGTAGCCCATATTTTATTGGATTATTTGGTTTCTTGGTGTTTAATTTCTTGAGTTCTTTATAAATTTTGGATATTAGCCCTCTGTCAAATGTGGAGTTGTTAAACATCTTTTCCCAATCTTTAAGTTGCCGTTTTGTTCTAATGACAGTGTCCTTTGCCTTACAGCAGCTTGTCAGTTTCATGAGGTCCCATTTATTGATTGTTGGTCCTAGAGCCTGAGCTATTAGGATTATGCTCAGGAACTTGTCACCTGTGCCAATGAGTTTGAGGCTTTTTATCACCATCCCAGATTTCAAGTTCTACTACAGAGCAATAGTAATAAAAACAACATGGTGCTTGTATAGTAATAGACCAGTTGATCAATGGAATCCAATCAAAGACCCAGAAATAAACCCACAACCTATGGTCACCTAAATTTTGACAAAGAAGCCAAAACGGCAAAAATGGAAAAAGGACAGCATCTTCAACAAATGGTGCTGGTCTAACTGGATATCAACATGTGAAAAAATGAAATTAGACCTATATTTATCACTTTGGACAAAACTTAAGACAAAGTGGGTCAAAGACTTTAACATAAACCGGGACATGGACACACTAAATCTAATAGAAGTTACAATGTATTTTTAAGGTCCTTGTGGATCATCCGTGACTGAACAGGGCAGGATTTGAATATAGACTGCAGAGGCCATATTCCTAATAAAGAAATAAGTGTTGGGTTTTTTTTTTTGTCTCCTTTTGTGAGGAGGCTTCATTATCGTAACTGTTTATAGGTGATTTCACACTGATTTACATTTATAAAATGGCACCGTTATAATTGTACTTACAAGACCCTATTTTTGATGTTTGACCCTTAATAACCTTCAAGTTCTCTCCCCTTTTCACTGTACCTGGCATGTGGGAAAACTGTGTTGAGAAAGCCCATCACAGACACTGAAGGAAACTTCAGATCAGACAAGCTTCGCTTGACCCAAGTGTGTTTTCCTAGGCTCTATCCTTTAACCTCAGTGAAAAACTGATCAAATCTGAGCCATTGGAAAGTGTGGGATTTCTTTTTTTAAGTCAGTCTAGTGCTACCCTGAAAAATACGTATTTAAGAGGTATGTATAGTATAGGGATGGAGGTGGAGAGGGATTTCCAGAAAGCGAGAGACACAGCAGTGCATAAAGAGTTGGTTTTATATTTGTGCTTTACTGTTTTAGGCAATTCAGGTTTCCCTAAAGACACACCAAGGCTACAGCATTGAGTCAAGAGGATCCAGAGTTTCAGGATATCCTGGGATACATGGAAGGAGCCTGACTTTTTTTTTTTTTAAGGAACAATAGCACAAGACTTGTGAAGACTCTCTGTATTTCTTCATGGGCAGTTGCATGCTATTCAAATGAAGTTTTTTGGTTTTTTGTTTTTTGTTTTTGTTTTTGTTTTTTTGGGGGGGGCTTTGAAGTTTCTGAGAGCTGCCACACATGTGGCCTTTCTTTAAAGTGATGTTTCAGCTAGACTAGCTTCCCATGGTTAAGACCCTTGGGGCCCGGTGGATGTTCCACAGGGCATTGCCATGACTACCAGGTGTCACAGTCTCTCTTGGGGCATTTCAGAGAAACCAAACAGCAAACTGAAACTATTTTCAAGTATCAATCTTTCTCTTTTATTCTCTGAGATTTAGCACCACTAGACAATCATAAACATTGTTTATTGTTTCAAAGATGGTATCTTTCTTTTTACTGCACTGACAACATGTATCTTTCATTAAGAAGTTAATTATGCCAGAAAATTAATTGTGCTTTATCAAATTAGACTGCTCAGTTCAACATAGTGTGATAACATTGAAACATGTCCAAGCTGTCATCTCTTCTACTGATGTTTACAAAAAAAAATAATATTTTGCCAAGAGTCCTTTTAAGGAAAAATATTTTATTGAATCAATTTTATTTCTCAAGTAATTAATATCCATATTTACTTTCATTTATCATAGTTGATGCTTATAATGAAATCAGCTATTTCAATATCCTGTTTATTATTATTATTATTATTATTATTATTGATAGTTTGTATAATAATGTTTAATACTTTTATATCAGTTATAATCTGTATAATCATGTTATTTAGGAGCACACTCATTCTAATTTTACATATTTTCTAGAAAAAGAACTGAGATAACTTTAACTTAACCACAGCTATGCAGTTTTGATTTTTTAAAAAGGTGTGTATGACCTGTAATCACCAAGATTTAGATACCATTGAATAGGATAAATCAGAGACATTATTTACAGAAGAAACTATCTATTAAGAATTGTTGTGCATAGCTAGTGTGGGGTTAGACACTAACACCTCCTGAATGGAAGGTGGAAATCATTATGATTTATATCAACAAAGACTACTGAAAAGTTTTCGTAGAAGCCCCTATCCAAGCAGGAAAAGGGAGGGAGCAATCAGTAATTCTACTCACTGCCCTGTGATGTCTATGAGCTGCAGCAATGACCAGCATGGCAAAGTATCTTTAAAGATACAAAGGTAGCACTCCTGTCTTGTCATTAATCAACAGGAGAGAAACTATGTCTGGTACTAGAAACATAGACAACTACTTAAGTCTAGTGAGGTCATGGATCATAAAGAACCTAATGCCACCACTTATCAGATCAACATAATTGCCAACTGCATTCTAAATACATATCCTTACACTCACTCATTCACAGATAAGTGCAGGTCCCAACCCCCATTGAAGAAGCTCTTTTGTAGCAGTTTGTAACTGTCACAGAAAAACCACAACTAGTCAAAATACAGAGAAAAGCTGTTTATAAGGTGCCCAGGCCCAAATGATACATCTACAAGTCCTGAACTCAGGTACAACAAAGAAGCAGGGGGAGGGGGAGCAGAAGGACTGTAAGAGCCAAAAGAACTGGAAATCTGTGAGAATGTTTCTCCTAGAAATGACAGAAAAGTTACACACAGTGTGGCTGCTTCAACAAGACTCAAACAATAACAACACTAAGTGGCATGCTAATGTATACGGGAGAAATTTCCTGAACACACTTCTCCCTGTAGGGACAAGCCCCCTAGTGCGCAGCCCTGAAATTACATATGTACACACAACACATTAAACAAACTCAGCTAGTTGTAGTTATATATTATTTGTGTATAAATATGTCTGCATTTATGTAACAACAACTGAAAGGAAAAGAGGCCATGAATTTGAGAGAAAGTAAGGGAAAGGAATGTGAGGTATTAGATATTACCCCCTCTGCCTTCTCTCCCTCCCACCCTTTCAGCCCCTTAATTATCTATTTGTGACTTACTTGGTGTGTGTGTGTGTGTGTGTGTGTGTGTGTGTGTGTGTGTGTGTGAGAGAGAGAGAGAGAGAGAGAGAGAGACCCACTGAGTTTAATGATGCTCATCTGTGTGAACATGGGTTTGCAACTATCCTCTGGAGCCTAGTGCACTCAATAAAGTGTACATAGATAAAGACAATGATTTCTCCTCTCCCAGAATCTGTCCATAGCCAGTAGTTCACCAGTAAGTGATAGGGTCCCATGAGTCCCTCTAACACTCTTGGATGACTGTTGGCAGAGCCAACCTTATGCATTCCCAGTGGTAGTGGCCACAGCTCTGGGTTCACAATTGCAATGACTGTATCCTACCTAGAAGATGGAGTTTCACAGCCCTTCTCTCTTTCTTTGCCTCTTAAATTCTTTTGTGATGTTTCCTGAGTTTTTGATGGGTTGGTATTGGGACTGCAGTGAGTCAGTAGCTTGTTTTTATAGGATGGCTATTTTCACATTAATTTCTTCTGATTCATGAGTATGAAGGCTGGTCTTTCAATCTTCTAGTGTCTTCGTCCATTTCTTTCAGTAGTATCTTAAAGTTTTCATTGTAGAGGTCTTTGTTTCCTTGGCTAAGCTTTTTCCCAGGTATATATTTACTTACTTACTTACTTACTTACTTACTTACTTACTTACTTATTATTTTTGGTAGCTATTGTGAATGGCATAATTTCTTTTTCAGTACATTTGTATTGGTATGTAAGGAGGCCACTGACCTTTGTATGTTGATTTTGAACCTGGCCACCTTGTTGATCATATTTATTAGCTCCTGAGAGTCTTTTAGTGAATCCCACGGGATCTCATGTACAGAATCATGTCATCTGCAAATAGAAACACTAGTTCTTCTTTTCTTGTTTTTATCCATTTTTCTTTCTTTTCTTGTCTTTTTGTTCCAGCTAAGCCTTGAACCATAACATTGAATAGGAATGAGGAGAGGTAGCCCCCCTGTTTTATTTCTGATATTGTTTGATTAGAATGATTAGAGATTTTTTTCTCATTTAGTGTGATATTGACTATTGTTTTCTCACATGTAGCTTTTATTATGTTGAGATATGTTCTCTCCATCCCTAGCCTTTTCATGAATTATATCACCAGGAGATTTTTTCTGTCAAAGTCCTTTAATGTACCTATTGAGATGATCATGTGATTTCTCTCTTTATGTGATGAATTGTATTCATCTGATTTACACATGTGAACTATCCCTGCATCCCTAGAGAGATGCCAATTTGGTTATAATAAATTATCTTTTTGCTATGATTTTGATTTTGAACTTAGTTTGGAAGTATTTATTAATATTTATTACTTCAGGTTACATCTTCATCACAGTGCCCTCTTTCCACCCCTCCCAGTCCCGCCCTCCCACCCTCTACCCCCAATCCCTTCCATCCCATTCCTCTGGAGTGGAGTGTCCCTACATATTAGTCCCCTGCCCCAGTTCAGCAGTCATATGGGGGCCAAGAGCTTCCTCATACACTGGGGGCCTACAAGGCAGCACCACTAGGGCAAAGTGTATCATTGATAAGAAACAAAGTCAATGTTCCTGTTCCTTTTGGTGCATTGGTTGTAGTATAGTTATCCTGTACTTTATGGCTAAAATCCAATTATAAGTGAATAGATGCCATGTGTATCCTTCTGAGTCTGGGTTAGCTCACTCAGGATGAGCTTCTCTAGTTCCATCCTCTTGGCTGCAAATTTCATGATTTCATTGTTTCTGATGGCTGAGTAGTATTCCATTGTATAGATATGCCACAGATTTTTATACATGTCCCTCTGTTGAGGGACATCTGGGTTGTTTCCAGTTTCTAACTATTACAAATGAGGCTGTTATGAATACAGATGAGGAAACTTCCTTGTGATTTGGTGAGGAATCATTTTTATGTATACCCAGAAGTGTTATGGCTGGGTCTTGAGGTAGAGCTATTTCAAGTTTTTTAAGATATTGCCAGACTGACCTCCATAGTAGTTGTACAAGCTTGCCCTCCCACCAGCAATGGAGGAGTGTTCCCCTTTCTCCACAACCTTGCCAGCATGTGCTGTCATTTGAGCTTTTGATGTTAGCCATTCTGACAGGTGTGAGATGGAATCTCAGAGACATCTTAGGTTGCATTTCTCAGATGATTAAGGATGTTGAGCATTTCTTCAAGTGTCTCTCAGTCATTCGGGATTCCTCCTTTGTGAATTCTCTGTTTAGCTCTGTTCCCCATTTTTTGATTGGACTATTTGGTTACTTGGCATTTAATTTCTTGAGTTCTTTGTAAATTTTGGATAATAGCCCATGGGCTGAGGAAGAAATTAGGGAAACAACACCCTTCACAATAGCCACAAACAATATAAAATACCTGGGAGTAACTCTAACCAAGGAAGTGAAAGACCTATCTGTCAAGAACTTCAAGTCCTTGAAGAAAGAAATTGAAGAGGACATCAGAAGATGGAAAGATCTCCCATGCTCATGGATAGGTAAGATCAACATAATAAAAATGGCCATCCTTCCCAAAGCAATATACAGATTCAATCCAATTCCTATCAAAAACTACCATAATTCTTTATAGACCTGGAAAAGGCAATTCTCAACTTCATATGGAATAACAAAAAACCCAGAACAGCTAAATAAATCCTGTACAATTAAAAAAAAAATCTGGAGGCATCACCATCCCAGATTTCAAGCTGTACTACAGAACAATAGTAATAAAAACATCATGGTACTAGTATAGAAACAGACCAGTGGATCAATGGAATCCAACTGAATACCCAGAAATGAACCCACACACCTATAGTCTTTTAATTTTTGACAAGCCAAAACCATACAATGGAAAAAGGACAGCATCTTCAACAAATGGTGCTGATCCAACTGGATGTCAACATGTAAAAGAATGAAATTAGACCCATACTTATCACCTTGTACAAAACTTAAGTCCAAGTGGATCAAAGACCTTAACATAAGACCAGACACACTAAATCTATTAGAAGAGAAAGTGGGGAAAACCCTCGAACTCATCAGCACAGGTGACACATTCCTGAACAGAACACCAATAGCTTGGGCTCTAAGACCAACAAGCAATAAATGGGACCTCATGAATCTGAAAAGCTTCTGTAAGGCAAAAGACACTGTCATTCGAACAAAATGGCAGCCTACAGATTGGGAAAAATCTTCACTAACCCCACATTTGACAGTTTGCAAGTATTTTATTGAGAATTTTTGCATCTATGTTTATCAGGAAGATCAGTCGGGTCCACATGATAGAGAAATGGGCATTCTTACTGCAATACCAAATATATCACTGAATATTTTCGTTTGTTCAACCCATGTAGATCCAAGACCAGATCTCACAGTGAAGAAGTTGCCATGATGATTGAATTAAAGATAACACTTCCAACGCCTTGTTTTGCTCTTTGTAATACATATGGACTCTCTTTAGCAGTAAATGACTCTATTATTTATGTGGAGTAATTACTGGCACAAGATCAATCACAATAGCTGAAAAATATATGCAGAATGAAGCTAAAGTAATAAAAAGATCCAAACTTCAGTCTGTGGTTCAGAAGGAGGAGGAGGATGCCAGTGAATGTAAAGATGCTCCTGCTCTGATCCTTCCCTGCAGCAGCTAGGTTGGGAGGATGGAAGAGTAGAACCACAGGATATAGTGAGCCTATCCTTTCAGGAGACTTGGATAAGCAAAAGCCCTGATTCAAGTTTAAGTTCATTTATTCAACACACCTTTGTGAACCCAACACAGCATTATGTATTAGGTATATAATAATCACTAGGTAGACATGGCTCCCATCCTGGAGCAGGTTAGAGTCTAGCTGAAAAAATAGAATGGCAGTATGTTCACGAGGGCTGTCTGTGCATATTTGAAATTTGAATGACTGCTTTTCCTGCAGTTGAAGGATGAGACAGAGCAGAATAGAACAGCTTATTCTCAAGTGGATATATCATTACAGCCTGATTATAACTTTATTGGAGAAGTTGCCACATCCCCTATTTTGCTATGGTGATGTGTCTGCAGGTATGTTTTCAACTATGCTAAAATCTAAGTATAGAACACCTCATATTTTTGTATCATCCATGATGGGGTGTCAGACTCAATGTAAAAAATGATCTGTTTTTTTTATTAAACCAGATAATGAGTGTAATTCCTTGTATTGAATAGTTTGAAGAGTCTGTACTTTTGAAACAAGCTTTATTTTAGAGTCATAACTTCATTATGCAATACTGAGCAACAGGTGAATACCATGACCTTTAACCCTTGCCGGTGCTTCTGGACTCAATTACACTCTATACTTAAGGAACTGAGATTCCTGATGAATAAGATAAACAGGTTTGAATAGTTGTAATAGTCATTAATGATATCTAGACTATCCTTTAGACTACCCTACTAATCTAATAGGAAAATGAACTTTTCTTTGAAAATGTTTGATTTGAAAAGATTTAGATGGCTTTAAAATGATGCCATTAGAGTAGGCACTGTAATTTAATGAATAATATATGTATATATAATCTAGTTTTTTAAAGTTTTATTCTGACTTATAATTTTCCCTTTGGTAAAAGTTAACTTACTAAAAAAAAAATCACAGTTTTATCTTGCATGAAATCACAATTTTTCTAAAAATTTGGCCATTATTTCCTGAATGCCTTGTCAAATAAGTCTCTTATTTGAAATATTAGGGTTCTTTTGTGTTAAAATTGCCTTAATATTTCTTTTACTTTAGACACTTTTAATGGTGTCATACTAAAATTCAGTTTTTAAGCTCAAATATTTCATTTCAGTGTATGTTACTATATTGCTCTTCACTATTAGAACATAAATTAGCTCATCAACATTTTTAATCTTCTAATTAAAAAAAATATTTATGAAGAAATGTGGACACCAACCCTTTGACCTATAATCTGTCCTGCTTTCAAAATATGCAAGGGAAATGGTGGCACAGAACTTGTGGGAGTAGTCACCCAATATTTGATTTGACTTAAGGCCCACTACCCAAGAAGGAACTCATGCCCAACATTGCTAGGGTAACCAAGACCTAGGGTAAAGCCAAGACACCACTGGCTAATGATACCTATCAATTAAATAACTCTTAATGATATTCTGCTCTACTCGTAGATTAATGCCTTATCCAGTCATCATCAGAGAGTCTTCCTCCAGCAGCAGATAGGAACAGATGCAGAGCCCCTCGGGCAGACATTATGGAGAGAGAGGGGGGGTCTAAATTGGAGGCCTCCATCAAATCCCTCCCCTCTGAGCTCAGAGAATCTGTCAAAAGAGGAAGCATAAATAAAATAAGTCAGAGGAGATGGAGAACGCCAGGAGAGCACAGCCCTCTGAATCACCTAAGCAAGGCACATGTGAGCTCAGAGACTGAAGCAGCAAGCACAGGACGTTCATAGGTTGACACCAGGTCCTCCGCATATATATTGTAGCTGTAAGTTTAGTATTTTCATGGGACTCATGGCTATGAGAACAATTGGGTCTCTGACTCTTTGGGCCTGGTCTTAGGACTCTTTTCCTACTGGACACAGCAGTTCAACTATGCTATGAACGTTTTTGCTTCATCTTGTTGTAATTTATTTTGTCATGTTTGGTTGTTATCTCTTAGAAACATGTTCCTTTTCTAATGAGAAACAAAAAGGAGTGGATCCAAATGGGAGGGGAGGCAAGGAGGAACTGGGAAGAGTGGAGGGAGGGGAGCTATAATCAGGATATGGTGTATGAGAAAAGAATCTATTTTCTTTTTTTTTTAAGTTTATTTATTACTTCAAGTTACATCTCCATCTCAGTCCTCTCTCTCCACCCCTCCTGGTCCCACGCTCCACCCTCTCCCCCTCTCCCCCTATCCTTTTCTTCCTCTAAAATCAGGGACAAGGCAAGGGTGCTCACTCTCCCCATATCTCTTCAACATAGTACTTGAAGTTCTAGCTAGAACAAGAATCTATTTTCAATTCTAAAAAACATATGTATCCCACCTGTGCTCTTTTTTTCAACATTTACTTATTAATTAAAGTTACATCTTGATCACACCCTCCCTCCTTCTTCCCCTCCCGGTCCTACCCTCCCACCCTATACTCCTTCTCCCATCTATCCTTCTCCTCCACTACGGGGAGCCCCACATATCAGCCAGCCCCCCTCAGTTCATCTACCACATGAGGGCTAAGAGTTTCATCTTGCTCTGGGGCCCGACATGGCACCTCAGCTAAGGTAGTTTCCCACTAACAGGTAACCAAGTCCATGACTGAGACTGCCCTCCCCTCTACTTGCTAAGGATCTGTATGACAACCAAGTTGTCTATCATCTATGTTTGCATAGGAGGGTGTAGGTCTAGTCTAAGCTTTCTTTTTTTTTTTTTTTTGGTTAGTGTTTCAGTCTCTGCAAGCCTCAAGGTGCTTAAGTTGGTTGATTCTACTGATCTTCATGTGTTGATCTTGACCCCTCTAGGCCTCTGTATTCCTCCTCCCTCTCTTATATATGGCTCCCAGAGCTCCACCTAATGTTTGACTGTGTGTCTCAACATCTGTTTTGTTCTGCTGTTGGGTAGAATTTCTCATAGGATAGTTATGCTAGGTTCCTGTCCCTTTGGGTGTGTGGGTTGTAGGATAGTCATCCTGTAGTGTATGTCTTAAATCCAGTTATAAGTAAATAGATGCCATGTGCATTCTTCTGAGTCTAGGTTAGCTCACTCAGGATGAGCTTTGCTAGTTCCATCCATCTGGCTGCAAATTGCAGGATTTCATTGTTTCTGATAGCTGAATAGTATTCCATTGTGTAAATGTACCATAGTTTTTTTTTTTTAATCTGTTCTTTGGTTGATGGACATCTGGGTTGTTTCCAGTTTCTAGCTATTATGAATAAATCTTCTATGAACATAGTTGAGCTGTTTCCTTGTAGTTTAGTGAAGAATCTTTCAGATATGTGCCCAGGAATGGTATGGCTGGGTCTTGAGGTTCTCAGTTTTCTGAGATATCACCAGATTGATTTCCAAAGTAGTTGTACAATTTTGCACTCCCACCAGCAATGGAGGAGTGTTCCCATTTCTCCACATCCTCACCAGCATATGCTGTCACTTGAGTTTTTGATCTTAGCCATTCTGACAGGTGTGAGATGGAATATCAGAGTCGTTTTAAGTTGTATTTCCCTATGTTTACATTTTAATTGTTAAGACTTTGAAACTAAAAATAAAAGACTTTGAGACTAGACTACGTTTGGGGAAAACAAGTTCTATACATCAATGTTTATCTTTTACATTTTTTGTTACTATTGTGGAATCATTTCTGTTCTATAGTTTGTTGAATAAAACATGAATCTATTTCACCCTCCTTAATTTTACAAGTGTAGATTGTATTATTTTTTGATCCTCAATTTTGGCTAATTAAAGACTGCCAGTCCTCGATCAGGAATAGGAATCGATATGAAGCTGGTTCCATTAAGAGAGTAGCTATTGTCTCATCAAAGAAATAATCCCTTTTAATCATAGGCACGTTACCCTGTATCCTATATAATTTATTGATGTGTTGCCACCAGTCTAGAACATTGTTGAACATTTCTACTTTAAAAATAGGCATTTCCAGGGGCCGGGCGGTGGTGGCGCACGCCTTTAATCCCAGCACTTGGGAGGCAGAGGCAGGAGGATCTTTGCGAGTTCGAGGCCAGCCTGGTCTACAAAGCAAGTCCAGGACAGCCAGAGCTGTTAAACAGAGAAACCCTGTCTCGAAAAACAAAAAAACAAAAAATAGGCATTTCCATGGTGAGACATATGCTCATAACACATAAGAGTAGGGTCATTTTCAGACTAAGACAATGAGAAGCCTCACTCTGAAACCCAATTAATTCCCTCTTATCAATGATAAAAATTCCCTTTTATCAGTTATCCCTTTCCATACATCTATTTACTATATGGTTTCTTTATTTATTCAATTTCTTCCCATATTGAATATCATTTCTCATAATCCCAGTAGAGGAAACCCAGCCCTGGGCATGTTTTTTCTTAATCTTCTTTCTTTATAGCTTGTCTCCTGTCCTTGTACAATGAAAATTTAGTTAGCATTTAAGAAAGATTTCAAAATGTTCTCTGAGAAGCACATAAAGGGGAAGATGCTGAAACTATACAAGACATATGCACATTCATACAAAGAGATGGATAGAAACAGCCATACACAGATGTATATGTGCCTGTGATTTAGGAAGGCAATGCAATGTTTATTTGATCATCCTGATGATCAATAATAGTAGCTTGACATCTACCAGAATAGATGATTTTAAAGGTTCATAACTATTTTATCTTAAAATACAACTGTGACCAAATAACACAACATCGAATAAAACTATTCAATAAATGAGGTTTCTAAAAAGGACTGAAGGTAACACAACACCATTTATTGCTTGATTCCTTGACCCTGATCTTTGTGAGTTACTATATAAGATAAAAGGATTCTTTATGCATTATTCTGGTTTCTGGGAATACAGACGTTGCAATAAGGATGCAAGTGCAGGATGTTTAATTAGAAAATTATCTTAGAAATTGAGAATAAGAAACAGGAAGAAGAGAGTTGAAAAATAAACATTTAGTGAAAAGGCACACTCATTGCTGGGGACACTTCTGTGGTTCACTCAGCCTTGGTACTATCTGCTCCTCCCGAAAAATATACAAGATAATTCTTGGAAATTTTCACTTGAAGTGTGGGGTGCAGAAGCATTTATCCAGTGGGCTGTGTCTTCCTACTCCCATTCCCTCTCCCATAGGTCAGAAAATGCCCCATTGGGAAATTACATTTTATGAATCCAGCCAGAGCTAATATTATCAAACAAGATTCAGAGTCAGGAAAGAAACTCTACAGCCCCAGACCTTGAAGTGGAAGATGGTTAGCCATGAAAGTGGTGGCCACTGCAACAGCTGTTAGGGTGAGCACTTCTCAGTCCCTTGTTCTCTGCACAATAAGCAGTGGTGAGTTTCTGTGGGACCCACCAAACACTACCCAAAGGAAAGTCTCTGCTATCAAATATTTACTATTGAAGTCAGTAAAAACTAGTATGCCTTTAAAAATGTCAGCACCCCACTTAAGATATCTGTAAAGACACTAAATTTAGTTGCTAACTAGCATTAAACTATTTTAGTCATGAGTTTATGGCCTTCTGTGGATGTATTTTAACTCATTTCAATGAATTTGATCTATCAATAAAATAATTGCAGTGCATATCCTTCCTTAGAAAGCCTGGTGAGCTTTCCTGTCTGTAGAAAACTCAGTGTCATGTATTCCACCTTCAGAAATATCAAGTGTGATGATGGAGGGGCAAATAAAATGCCATTTGAATTCAGAGGTGCAGTCATCTGCATTTCGAATCATAACGCTAAAGGAAACTTTTAGAAATAAAGAGGCATTTATATAGAATTTAGACATGTGTTTGATCAAACCTGGCACAGGAGTGGCATGGTAGGTCATTCAAGGAAATACGATTCTCACCCTTCCCACAGAATCAACGTAACTTGCAGTATAACCGGCTCAGCCTAGGTTGGCTCTTTTGATGTTTTCCAAACGTGAGATAAACCTTATGGTCTCTGTGATTCCATTTACTTTGCCCCTTTTCCTATAATTTCTTTTCTGTAATGCATTTTTCTGCTTGGTATTCTCTGCCTATTATTGTTTCCGCAGTTCTCTGACCTTGCCAGAATAAACATAACCTTTTATTTTCACTCATTCTTTGGAATGTCATCTATGGCCTTACGCTTACAATATTTTTGATCTGCTAATGAGACCAAGTCTTCCTCTACCACTAGATTGCAAACACCATGCCTTTACATGCCTGCATCTTCCCCTGTCAAGTGTGATATCTTGATGTTGAGCACATAGCATGTATATAATTATATTTACTCACTAAATGAAATGTTGCCAGAAGAGCTGTCATCTCACTTCCTGCTTTAAGAACATGGTCAAATGGATGGATGACTGAGGAACACATGGAACATTTTCTTTGTCCTAATTCTTCCCAATCACCTGCTTCTTTGTGTTAGAATAATCTCTATAATTATTACCAAGTCTAAACAAGCATAATAAACAGCGCTTCTGTATTTTGAGCTGTGTCAGGAGGCTATACCTAAAATTGATACAATTCCAAGGAATGGTGTACTCCTTTCCTGTGTAGTGTAAGGACTGAAGGAATTCCAGACCCGATGTCTAACTATTCCAGCAATGATAAATTCTCACAGTGCGACAGTAGAGACAGTGTGACTGAGAATTGAGGAAAGGAGTTGAACTATTTGTGCTTTGAAATTATATAAATGGTCAGTGAGCATATGGAAACATAGCTAACTTCAATAGTGATTAAGGAAAGAAACAATCACAAGAGAACTTTACTTTCATGAGGATAGCTATTATTACATTTTAAAGCAAAATGCTGAACCAGAAACTGCCTCTTAGAGACAACCACGGACAGCAAAAGTAGCCTATGTTGTTTGAGAAGTCTCTTGATTTCTCATAACTGGCATTGGGTTTTTGGTTAGACAGTCTTTGACTCTTAAGGCATTGTCAGTTCAGGTGGCATAAATTAGTAGTAGTAGTATGGCTTTTCTTTTTTCTTTTTTGCCTTCAAGTATGTCTGTCCACCATTTACATACTTGATGCTAACAAAGGCCAGAAGAGGGCATCAGATTTCCTGGAATTGGAGTTAGTGGTGGTCATAGAGCAACCAAGGCTCTTTTTTTTTAATAATTTATTTTTTATTTCTTCAAGTTACATCTCAATCACAAACCCCTCCCTACTCCCCCCTCAAGTCCCACCCTTCCACCCTCCTCCCCCTCAACCCCCATCCTCTTCCCTTTTTTTTTTTTTTTTTTTAGTTCAAGGTATTTCTTTTTCCACCCAACAGCTCTCCCTTTCAGTCCAAAAA
>CAJQZJ010000139.1:0-16526 GCA_907164525.1 Lophiomys imhausi | reverse complement strand
TCTCTCTCTCTCTCTCTCTCTCTCTGTGTGTGTGTGTGTGTGTGTATGTGTGTTTGTGTGTGTGTGTGTGTGTGTGTGTGTGTGTGTGTGTGTGTGTGTGCATACACCTTCTGTGGTAAACAGACACATTCTTGTTCTCAATCGCACTGTCACTATTGCTCAAATAGTTTAATATTATACTATGATCTTCTCCACTGATTTCCCCAATGGTTTTGGCAGGAATTTCTTTGTAGAGAAATCTAATCACCTGTTCTTGGCTATAAACTGATCTCCTTCAGTAAAACTATAAGGGAGGGGGATGAGTTGTGATATAAGTGTCTCTAAATTAAATGGTCTTTACCTGTTCATACCACCATTATAATATTTAAACCTCCCCAAATTAAAGTTCAAAAATTTCATCTTCATTTAGGTGGTCCCAGTACAAATCAGGATATAAACTGTCAGGTATTTTTCAAGTAATTTGAAGAATTCTTCACTGGTAATTCAAGTTGTAAATGTCATTGCTACATTCCTTTGAAAGATGAGGCAAGGGTGATTTACATTTATGAACAGCTGACATTTCTGGAGGATGCAAAGCACAATAGGAATTTTGTGACTTTATTTTTGGTAATTCATCTTCAAGAACAGGGCTATATTTACCAACCAAGGCTGGAGAAAAGGAGAGAAATCCTTCAAGAATACTACTAGAAAGTTTCTTGTCTGTATGTCATCCTATCAATGGCCATTTCAGACTTTGCAAAACACTACCAAAGCACTTCAATCAGAATATTACTAAACAATACACTTTCAGGATCAGAGAAGGGCTGAACAGAACACCACTATCCAATGGAAGTTTAACACAAGTCCCATGTGCAATGTAAAAGTTTCCAGAAGCTATATTTAAAAAAGTGAAAAAGAAACAAGGAAATATAATTTAATAACATTTATTTTATTCTCTAAGATTTTTTAACATTTTATATTGTTTATTTAATTTGTGTGTGCCACAGTGCATGTTTGGAGATCACAGGACAACTTGTAGGGCTTGGTTTCTCTTTCTACCACGTGGGTTTTGGGGATCCATCTCAAGTCAGCAGGGTTGGAGGAAAGTACTTTTGCCCACTGAGTCATTTCACTAGACCAATATATATCCAAGATATCTTTATTTCAATATTCAATCTAAAATATGAATGGTGTATTAGATATCCTGTTGGTACTAAGCCTTAAAAATGTGGCTTGTATTGTAGATTTGTAGCATATGTCAATTAAGAATAGCTACATTTTAACCATTCAAGAGTCATTTGTAGCAAATAACTGGAATACTGAATATATTTGGTATGTAGAATGTTTTATTCAATATCTATCCCTGACAAGGAGAAACAAGATCACTAGATCTATTAATTATCATACAAAGCACTTTCCAGTTCTCCAAGGCTATATATATTTTAATTAAAATTGTTTTGTCTGCCTACTTAATATGCCAATTGTATTTTTTTCTGCACTTTTCTTTAACAAGAACAACAAAAAAAATCTTAAAGCAGCAATAAGAACCAAGACTGATTTTAATGTGAGGCAACAGTAGTGATTCAGTACAAGGTCATCACCTGCTAATTAAGAACCCGTTTTTAAAGCCTGGCTTCTTTGAGTCAGCTAAGATTTTCTAAGCCTGGGCAAACTTCAGCTGGGGTCATAGAAAGTCCAGGGAGATGAGATAGTAGAACCACAGTTGGTTTCTAGGAAAGTGATGGAGAAGGGAAGGAGTGATGGAGGATTGACATATCTGGAGATTCTGACTGGTAAAGACAAATAATGCTAGCTGAAAGCAGGTACATGCAACTTCCTTGATATCAGACTCATAGATTCTTTCTAATGGTTTTATGAGATACATAGTAAGATGCCCCTTGTTTTACAGGCAAGGAAACTGAAGCATGATAAAGTTAAAAAATTTGCCTGGAATATTATAGCTAGAAAATGGCAGGGTCCAAATTTTACTTAGGTCATGTGACCCTCAAGTGTGTGAATTAGCACAGCACTGGATTTCTCATAGATTAAAGATTTCAGTGTAACACTTGCTTCCTGTCATTTCACCTTATCTTTCCCTATGGCTAGGAATAATCTTAATGTTCACTTCAAAGTGAGACCCAGCATCTGGAACAAGGAGTGAGTACAGCTTTAGATTTTCCTTTTTAGCAAATCAGTAATATTTCTTGTATACTCTCAGTTCTCACAACCTCTTCAGCCATCCAGAGAGGCAGCCTGAGTCTTCCAGTGTACATGCTGCAAGAATTCCCTTATGGTTCTGTTATCTTTGAAACTTATACTCTAATGTTTTATTTCATAAGGGACCCCCATGTATCCCTGAAAATATGAATAATGGACTCAATGAGTACTTTCCTAATTTCATGTATATGAATAATCTGGAAATCATAACCTGAATCTGGGGGAGAGACTGAGATCTTGAATCTTGAACGAAGCCCCTAAGTGAAAACCAAACTGCTGGTCTATGCAAACTTTGAAAAGGAAGGGTTGAAATTATGGACTAGTTTAAGTACTTGGCTTCCATGCTCTCACCTTCACCTTCCAATAAACTTAACACCTGCAGATGATGTACCATGTCGGATCTGTGATTTCATATTCCATAGCCCCCTATCTTTGTTCATCTCATATAGAGAAATAACTCCTTAGAGATGTATATTTTCACCTCCAAAATGCTTGGAGTTAAACTTCCCTAGACTCACTGCATTTTGTTCTTTTCATGTCCTGTTGCTGAATAGCTCTTCAGACTTACTTACATTATCTATCTGTGCTGAGTACTATTGAAAGAAAGAAAAAAAAACATGGAGGAATGGACTAATTTACCAATTGTAGGAAATTTACCAAGGATGTCTTCCATTATATTACAGTCTCTTTTCTATTTGAGGAACCAGGAGACCTTTTTCTCAAGTTTTATTCTTAGAAATTGTTTCTTCTGACCAATTTATTCTTTTTGTCTTATCAAAACTGGGATTTTATTTTAGTTCATTGCATTCTTTCTTTCATTCAACATCTATTTCATGTACACTGACTAAACATCTGTTAGGTTCCAGGCACCAGCCTAGCTATGTCCTGGGGAACAGCAGGGAAAAGTGGGAAAAATGTTCACATGTCCTTGCTCTTCTGTGTCTTTTTGCTTTGCATATTAGGAAATACAGATTCACATTTGAGGCCCCATCTCTTTTGACAACATTGTCAGACCATATGAAATACATTTCTGCTTTCAATTTGGCTACCCAAAATTCACTGATTTTGGTCATCTCTTTACATGATTCTCTGTTTTTTATGTTTCTTCCTAAGTAACATGTGCTTTTACTTTTATTTTATTTTTTGTTTTCTTTCTCAAATTCTTCATGAAACAAAGCAGGATACAAATATTTAATGGTAAAATTACAAAAAAAATTTGGATGTCATTGTTTTTAATGGTTGAGCAACTCCATTGTGTAAATTTACCATATTTTCTTTATCCATTCTTCAGTTGAGGGGCATCTAAGTTGTTTCCAGTTTCTGAATATTGTGAATAAAGCTGCTATGAACATAGTCAAGCTGGTATTCTTGTGGTATGGTGGAGTATCTTTTGGGTATATGCCCAGGAGTGGTATAGCTGGTTCTCGAGGTAGTTCTATTTCCAATTTCCTGAGAAACTGCAAGATTGATATCCAAAGTGGTTGTACAAGTTTACACTCCCACTAGGAATGGAAGACTGTTCCCCTTTCTCCACATCCTTGCCAGTATGAGCTGTTGCTTGAGTTTTTGATCTTAGGTGTAAGATGGAGTCTCATAGTCATTTTGATTTGCATTTTCCTTATGACTAAGGATATTGAACATTTCTTAAAGTGTTTCTAGGCCATTAGAGATTCCTCCATTGAGAATTACCTGCTGAGATATGTACTCAATTTTTAATTGGGTTATTTGGTTTGTTGATATCTAGTTTCTTGACTTCTTTACATATTTTGGATATTAGCCTTCTATTAGATGTAGGGTTGGTGAAGATCTTTTCTCAATCTGTGGGCTGCCATTTTGTTCTATGGACAGTGTCTGTTCCCTTACAGAAGATTTTTCAGTTCTATAAGGTCCCATTTATTGATTGTTGGTCTTAGAGCCTGAGTTATTGGTGCTTTGTTTAGGGAATTGTCTCCTGTGCCTATGATTTCAATGCTTCTCCCTGTTTTCTCTTCTTTTAGATTTAATTTGAGGTCTTTGGTCCACTTGGACATGAGTTTTGTGAAAGATGATAGATATGGATCTATTTTCATTCTTCTACATGCAGACATCCAGTTAGACCAGCACAATTTGTTGAAGATGCTTTCTTTTTTCCATTATAAAGTTTTGGCTTCTTTGTCAAAAAACAAAAACAGAAACAAAACAACAACAACAACAACAACAACAACAACAACAACAAAACAAGTGTCCATAGGTGTGTGGATTTACTTCTGGTTCTTCAATTCAATGCCATTGATCAATCTGTCTATTTCTTTTTTAATATTTATTTATTACTTCAGGTTACATCTCCATCATAGTGCCCTCTTTCCACCCTTCCCAGTCCCACCCGCCTAACCTCTATCCTCTCTCCCATCTATCCTACTCCTCTGGAGTGGTGTGTACCTACATATCAGTCCCTTGCCCCAGTTCAGCAGTCATATGAGGACTAAGAGCTTCCTCATATACTGGAGGCCTACATGGCAGCACCACTAGGGTAAAGTGTCTCATTAACAGTTAAAAAAAGTCTATGTTCCTGTTCCTTTTGGTTCATTGGTTGTAGTATAGTTATCCTGTACTATATGGCTAAAATCTTATTATAAGTGAATAGATGCCAGGTGCATCCTTCTGAGTCTAGGTTAGCTCACTCAGGATGAGCTTCTCTAGTTCCATCCATTTGGCTGCAAATTGCATGATTTCATTGTTTCTGATGGCTGAGTAGTATTCCATTGTGTAGATGTACCACAGTTTTTTAATCCATTCTTCGGTGGAGGGACATCTTGGTTGTTTCCAGTTTCTAGCTATTACAAATAAGGCTGCTGTGAACATAGATGAGAAAACTTCCTTGTGGTTTGGTGGGGAATCCTTTGGATGTATACCCAGAAGTGGAATGGCTGGGTCTTGAGGTAAAACTATTGCAAGTTTTCTAAGATATGTCCAGACTGATTCCCATAGTGATTGTACAAGTATGCACTCCCACCAGCAATGGAGGAGTGTTCCCCTTTCTCCACAACCTCACCAGCATGTGCTGTCATTTGAGTTTTTGATCTTAGCCATTCTGACAGGTGTGAAATGGAATTTCAGAGTTCTCTTGAGTTGCATTTCTCTGATGATTAAGAATGCTTAGCATTTCCTCAAGTGTCTCTCAGACCTTAGGGATTTCTCTTTGTGAATTCTCTGTTTAGCTCTGTTCCCCATTTTTTGATTGGATTATTTGGTTTCTTGGCATTTAATTTCTTGACTTCTTTGTAAATTTTGGATATTAGCTCTCTGTCAGATGTGGGGTTGGTGAAGATTTTTCCCATTCTGTAGGTTGTTGTTTTGTTCAAATGACAGTGTCTTTTGCCTTACAGAATCTTTTCAGTTTCATGAGGTCCCATTTATTGAGTGTTGGTCTTAGATCCTGAGCTGTTGGTGTTCTGTTCAGGAAGTTGTCACCTGTGCTGATGAACTCGAGGGTTTTCCCCACTTTCTCTAATAGATTTAGTGTGTCAGGCCTTATGTTAAGGTCTTTGATCCACTTGGACTAATCTGTCTATTTCTATGCCAGTACCATACCATGCAGTTTTTATTACTATTGTTCTGTAGTACAGCTTGAATGGAAATGATTGGAACTATAAATGATCATTCTGAGTGAGGTGACTCAGACTCAGAAAGACAAAGATGGCATGTACCCTCTTATATGTGCATATTACTCATAAAGTACAGGATAACCTTGCTACAAACCAGAGACCCAAAGAAGCTAAGTAACAAGGATTGAATTTCAATGAGCGGGGAAAACAGATTAGACATCTGGAGTGGATGGAAGGAGGGGAATGGGTGGGGGATGGGAGCAAGAGGGATGAGGTGGCTGGAGGAAAGAGGAAGAATACTGGGATAAACAACTAGATGAGGGGGGACATCTCTGCGATGTTCTAGAAACCTAGAACAATGGAAACTCCCAGGTATCTACGAGGGTGACCCTAGGTAAGAGTCCTAGTAATTTGGTATATGGAGTCTGAGCCAGTCATCTCCTGTAACTAGGCAAGACTTCCAGTGGAGGGATCGAGACACCAACCCAGTCACAAAACCTTAGACCCACAATTTGTCCTGCTTACAAGATGTGCAGGAGTAAAAATGGAGCAGAATTTGAGGGAATGGCAAACCAATGACTGTCCCAGCTTGAGACCCATGCCATGAGAGGGAGCCCACCCCTGACACTATTAGTGATATTCTGCTTTACTTGCAGACAGAAGCCTAGTGTAACTGTCATCAGAGAGGCTTCACACAGCAACTGGTGGAAACAGCTGCAGAGACTCAGAGCTAAACATTAAGTGGAGCTTGGAGAATCCTGTGGATGAGGGAGAAGAAGGATTGAAGGAGCCAGAGGAATAAAGGACAACACAAGAAAACCTACAGAATCAACTAACCTGGGCCCACGGGGGCTCAAAGAGATTAAATTGCCAACCAGAGAACATAAATGGGAAGGATCTAGGCCCTTTGCACGTATATAACAGCTGTGCAGCTTGGTCTTCATGGAAGACTCCTAAGGAGGAAGCAGGGGTTGTCTCTGACTCTGTTGCCTGCCTTTTAATCCCTTTCCCCTAACTGGGCTGCCTTGTCTAACCTCAATAGAAGATGTGCCGTGTCTTTACTTTAACTTGATATGCCAAGGCTGGCTGATATCCATGGGAGGCTTCCCCTTTTTTGAGGAGAAGGGAAAAAGGGGTGGATGGGGCAGAGGGGAGATAAGTGGGAGGGACTGGAAGAGGAGAAGAGAGGGAAGCTGTGATTTGTATGTAAAGTAAATTAATAACTTAATAATAAACAAACAGACAAAAACTAATTTGGGGAATCTTAACTGGCTCTTATATGAAATTCTAAAACTGGAGAATAGTCTGAATCAAAAGTGGTTCAGAATGCTCTGCCTAACCACATGTACAGGCTATATTTATACCGAGAGAAGAAGAAGTGTGTGTGCAGAAAATGGAAGTGAAGTACAAAGACAGATGAACTGGTTATAGCTAGTCGTTTGAACATACTTTAAACAGTTGGCTTCCTGTGATTACTGAAGCTTGGCTGCTGTAATTGGCTGAGACTCAGATATTTGTTACAAAGATACATTCCTAAGCTAGACCTTCAGTTTGTTTATATACCAAAATAGGTTGTAGTTCCTTATATAAGAATTTCCACAAAGGCTTCCTCAAAACAAATTTGATTTGAATTAACACAAATCCGAACAAAGCCAATGAAATCAGGTTATAGGGAATCAGACCTTATCCTGATAGGCAAACAGCATAAAGTGAAAAGAAATAGCTCACCCTATAAGGCAATGACTTTTTCTGACACTGAAATTGGCTCTTCACTTTGTTTGGTCAATTCTGACATGGCACTTCAGGATGTAAAGTACATTTGTGCTAGATAATGGATCAGGCAGCTTCTGGCAACCTGATTGTATTGAATTCTATGATTCAAATCTTCTATACATAACAATGAGTACTATTTTTCTCATGACCTTGATATCTATTGAAGAAGAGGAATTTCTTAGACTAAATGATGGCTCTGGAGGATCCTACAAGTCAGTGGGGCACAGTGATAGAGAGAGGAATTTCTTCCAGAAAAGCAGCCTCCAGTACAAATCTTCCACCTGGTACATGTTTTATGATATTCATTCAAATGGAAACTTGTGCTTTTTTCTCTCTAGCTTGTCTTGATCCAATTCATGCTTTTCTTCAGATGAATAAAATACTCCTGTATTTATACTCAATGTTGTAAAGCAGCCAGCCATGGCTTCTTTTTTTATATCATAAACAGCTGCTCTCTCAAACGGCAGAAAGTAAAAAGGCCAATTTTTATTTTTACAGCCAGACATGAAACACGCTTTCAATAATTTGAAAAGCATGAGCTACCACTTGTGATCCTCAGGATGCTAATTTTTAAATGTGTCCCTGAAGATTGCTGGCACTACAATTAATAAAACCCTGAAAGGTAGTCCCAATGTAGCCACTTACTTGAAAATAGGAAATTTCAAAGAATTAATTGATTTTAACTTCAATATGAAATATTGGCACTTGTGATGATACTACTCTGTGAATATATAGAGGCAGCATTTGTGACCTTTTAGACTACATTCTGTTCACTGAATAATGACAACTATGCTAAAGAAATACTTTCTTCCTTGCTGCCAGCCTCTCTCAATGAGAGCTTTTAGCAAAGGGCAGAGAAAACCTTGCCAATAAATAACAAAAATTTACTGTCTTCACCATCATTTTCTAGTCTTGTCCTCCCTGCCACAGGAACACAGAGTAGGATAGATGAAACTAATGTGCTTTGCTCAGCACCAAGGAAATGTTATCACTCAAACCATGTGGCTGAGGGAAAAATTCGTCTATGAGAAATACACAGAAAGAAAATGGTGTCACATTAGGCATGGTCTTTGGTGATTTGACTGTTGTCATTGTTGTTATTCCAATTTCCTATTAATCATGGCTATCAGCTCCTATTTTTCTGCAATGATGCAGAAATCAGAATTATGTTAACTTTCTGAAGGTGCTGAGAGATGCAAAGCTATGAGTTGAAAGTCACTTAGAAGGAATTGTTTTTACATTCCTTTCATGGGACTGAATACCTCTGCCTGTCTAAAGGATCAGTGTACTTTAGACTCCCATGCATGTCAATCCACAGCCCCAAAGTATAACTATGAATGCTGTTCCATGCAAAATTACAACTTACTTAAAACATTATGAAGTTTTCTTTTTTGGTGACTTTTTTTGTAACTGCATTTGGGTGGTTCTAAAACATGACCTCTATAGATGACAGTGTGGTGTTACAATGCCTAAATTTGGATATGCCTGCAAGAATGTGTCTTCAGACTCCTTGAATTAAGGAAGGAAGAGTCAGAGCCAGAAAGAGCTTAACTGGAATGAAAAGAATTTTCCTGGACTCTGCTCCCTCGAATTAATCAGGCCCAGCATAGGAAGCTTAAGGAGCTTATTGGATAGGGGTGTGGTGGGAGTATTCTTTGCTCATCCAATCTTTCTAGCCAGAGGAGTACTTTCTAGTTTCTAGTTCTACCATTGTAATCTGAATCAAAACAATTGGTTCCCATTCCTATAAGAAACATTAATGATCTGAAAGGAAATAGCAGGGTATATGGAAAAACCCTGATTTCTCTGCATTAGTGGTTTTGAAATTACAATTAAACTTCAAATAATTTTTCTTACAAATTTTAGCGATTAGATTTGTTTTAGACAAAAGAAAAATGTTCTCTTGCTTATTTTAATAAAAGAACCCCAGCTTTTCCACTTCTCCCATTTAAATCTGTGAGGAAAATAATTTCTTTGGTGGGGGAGGACCAGGGGAGAAAAAGAAGTATATTTTCTTCTAATAAGCGTACATTTTAAAAATGTAGCCCAATTTCCCCCACCCCTTTTTTGTCTATTATTTGGGGCTTAACAACCATAAGCAGGTAAGTATTAATCCATAGCCACTGTAAACATACCATTTATTTGCTGAAGGTTTCTGTAACTTCCTATAACTCAGGTTCCAGTTACAATGATGGCAGACTTCCTGCAATGTGTAGAAGTGAATGGAAATACTCTAATGATGAATAGTTAAATGTCTACACTGGGTCAGCCATTTTTACAAGCGTGAATGAAGCCTCCACCTATACGCTGTAAGGTGACTATAATTCTCTCTAATTTGGGTATGAAGAAATTCAGGCTCAAGGAGCTTCAGTTCAGTACTTTCTAAAGTTTGGCCCTAAGTAGACTAACCTCTGAGTCTGTGGTCTTTTCTTCATACGACAAACTGCTTTTTGTTCAAGAATAATAATATAACTTCCCATTTGGCAGATGGCAATGAGACGATACTTAACTTTTTCAGACTCACACAGTAATCAGTTTTATGTTGATATTCCTGAAAATAAAACACATTTACTACAGCAAAGTAATATATATATATATACAGTGATGCTGCACCAACAATCTTGCAGAACCTGTGGTGGACTATTTACAAGAAGCTCCAACCTAACTAGTTCTTAGCAAAACTCACCTTGTGTAAGATGTGAATGAAAAGGTTTTTTAAATTCCCAGTGACCACAAAATGTCTCTGTGCTTTCCACTGTCTTTTCTTTCATGCCTTACTCCACCTCAAGCATGTCTGCTATTTAGTAATTATTTCTCAGAGACTCAGCAGTCCCTGCTATCAATTTGAATGGGATGTACTTGTAGAACCTGGAAATTTTACCCATGTTCTGCTAATATATTTCAAGATTTTCAAAGGTAAAATTATCCTGGAAGCAAAGTTCTCAAAACCCACCCCACGTTTCTTGTAAAGAAGGACTTGAGTAAATCTGTCTTTGGAATGGTTAGGTTCTTCCCAGCATGATATTGTCAGTGTGGTCATGGGTTGCTATCTCATTGGTAACCTCTACAACCATTGTTTTTCCTATTTTGTAGAGCTAGCTCATTACTGAAATCACCTTACATTTATTGTAGTGGTGTGAGAGCCTGATTTCCCTCTTGTGCTATACAGGCATGACACACAATTGCGTTTTGCCTCAAGAGATGTATTTCTATTCCATTTTTGGGACCCTAGCAAAGAGGATAGATATACACTATGTAGTCTTAAAGGAAGATACTCTTGATCATCCTGAATGAACTGGGCAAGGCTAGGAATACCTTTTCTTTCACTTGTACAAATATGTCTTGGGTGAAGCCCCAAATTTCTACATACCTAAGAATTAAAGATACAGCAAAAGAGGATTATGGGAAGGCTAACTTCTGGTTCCCCAAACTTAGGTTTTCTTTCTTCCTTTGTAATAGAGTTAGGGCAGACATGTTGAACTCCTCCCATTATGTTCTTACATTTTCACTCATCTGTACAGCCACACAGCATTTAATTATAACTTCCAGGCTGCATACATTTTCCAGTATTACTTACAGTCATTTGTGTCCATGTCCTTACTGTGCTCTAGGGTCTAGATGGGTTCTCAGATCACAAACATCACCTGAGAGTTATTAAAAATACAAACTTCTTGGGCCTTTTCTCACTCCATTGAGTCATAAACTGGGAGTGGGGCTGACAATCTATTTTAACAAGCCCTTCAGGAAATCCCCAGGGTGTGAGTAGAAATAATGCATAGCTCTTCTGTGTTAGGTTTAAAAACATTATATCTGCTTCTCTTGGTCTTTTAGTCTGCTTACATTCAAGCTACAGTCAGACAAGGTCTCAGTCTAAGTTCTGTATTGGAACAAATAGTGACAATGCTTTAGGGCAGAGATTTTATGTCCATGTGATAAAATAAAATAATCTTTTTATAGAATTAAACTTTGATTGCATGAAGGACAATATGTAAATTTACAAAGAAAACCATTTGTACTGATTAAAAATAGTATTTTACAAAACTTATAAAGTTTGATAGTACACACTTATAATTAATTCTAGCTACTCAGGAGACTGAGGCAAGAAGATCAAACATTTGAGGCAGCACCATGAGATTCTGTCTCAAAACGAAAGCTAAAATCAAAATGACTGGGATTCTAACTTAATGGTAAAACACTTGAATTTAATCTGCAGTGCTGCTAAAAACAAAAACAAAAACTAAACAAAATCTAAAAGCTGTGACTAATACTATATGTACATTTTAAGTAACACATTTACTATAAGATCTGCTGAGTAGAGCTGCATAAATTTATGACATCTATAAAAACTATTTCTAATATGGAAAATGGGTGTGATTTATATTGGTGACAAATTCACCAATAAAACCATGAGTGATACATTTATAACATAAAGAAATACTAAATTTCAGTTAGATACTTGTATTCACTGAGTAAGAGCCCAAAGATGTTCAAGTCCAAATCCCCAGAGCTGTGACTGTTGGTTGATTTGGGAAAAGGCATTTTTACATGGAGATGATGAAGTACAGATATGAAGATGAGAAGATTACCTTGGATTATCCACTCAGGTGGAACCTAACTGTAATCACAAGTGTCTTTCTCCATTAGAGGCTGGGGGAGTTTGAATGACAAGTGAGGATGTGATGATGAAAAAGACAAGGAAGAAGTTTCTTCCCTAAGTCTTCTGGAAAGAACAAAGCTCTGATGCTTTGCATTTAATCTGGTTAACAGTCCATGCAAACGGGAAAAAAAAAGTTTGACATGAGAAAAATTTTCTTCTGGTTCAGTGAGATTGCTCAATAAGTGGGGATACTTGTGACCAAGTCAGAGGACCAGAGTTCCATCTCCAGAACCCACAGGGTAGAAGAAGAAAACCGATTCCCATAGGTTGTTCTCTGATCTACACTCCCACATACAAAGGACACATACTTACCCTACTACATTAATTAATTTAAAAAGAAAAAAAGATTTTAAAACTGATATATGGACTAGGCTTTAAATAATGTTAGTTAATGACAGGTTGTCAACCCAAAGTAAGGGTAACATCTAAAAATTCACATACTTGGGCAAAAGTAGAGAAACAAACAAAAAAACTGCATATTCTTAATTATACATTTTGTTATGGGAATGGCTGAATTAGCTACAGAGGTAGAAACATGTAAATTCTTATTGTAAGTTGATTATAATATAATTACAACTTTGATTCATGTAATGTCTTGCCAATACATTTTGGATGTAATTATAATTTTGAGACCACTACCAACACATAAAAGTCAACTACATTTTAGCTGTTTCTCTGTGTGTGCACATGTATGCATGTATGTGGAAGGAAGGAGAAAGGGCAACTTTGAGTGTCATTCTTCAGGAGCTGTCCACTTTGTTTCATTTATTTATTTTTTGAAGACAAGTTCTCTCACTAGACTATAGCTTTTGAAGTAGACTAGGCTGCTTAGCTAGACCCAGGGATCCACCTGTCTTCGGCTCTGTAGTGCTGAGATTGCACATGTACACTACCATGCCTGTCTTTTAAGATGTGGGCTCTTAGGATCAAACTCAGTACCTTATGCTTATATGGCAATGATTTTACTGACTGAACTATCTCCTCAGCCCTGTCACCTGCATTTTTATATATCAGTATTTTTATGTGTCAGAAAAGTAATTTTTTAAATGATGCCACTTATGATGGTAACAAAACTGTACAACATATCCAATAAATCTATCAAAATGTACAAAACACATATGGAATAGATGATTATAAAACTTTTGAAAATTTTAAACATGACCTACATAAGTCAAGTATTTGATTATCACTATTTTCATAGGTAAGAAGATTCAATACTTTGAGAGTCCACTGGTTCCCAAATTGGTCTGGAAATTTGATAAAATTCCTACAATCACAATCTGTTCCTAAAATATGTATATAACAATATGAAATATATATGTTTAAGGATAGATATGATTTCTAAAGAAGTGAAGCAAAGTGGAAAAAAATCGGAGCCTGTGGTAGAAGTTAGACCTCTTTAGTGAATTAGTATGCAGTTCAACTTAGCATCTGGCAGCACATAAGAAGGAACTTGACATCCTTGTTAACTTGCTGAAATGGACAAAGCCTCATTGAGGCCAACACAAATAGCACTGTTGAAGGGGCGTGGCTAAGAAACCACACAAGTTGCGTAGATGGTCAATTGCCTCGAGAAACCACAGAACCTGGACATCAAGAGAGATCTGTGGACCCTCTAGACTGCCAAGGATCAAGAGATGATGCAATATATAAGACAAGGAGTTCCACACAGTCTCTCTCTCTCTCTCTCTTCCTCTTGCCTTCACAGCTGAGACACATGCTGGAGAAGTGCACAGCAAGGTATGGCATGCACCAGTCTTTAGACCACAATGGTCATAAACTGAGATAGAATCTAAGAGAGAAAGACTCTTCACCACAAGTCCATCAGAGAAAGATCTTTTGTGGCAAATAAAGCTGGCATAAAGCCAGGTGGAGTCCAGAGCCCAGGATGAGAAACTAGGCCATGAAACATACATGGACTGAGAAGACTATAGAAATGAGTCTCTCAAGGGATCCCAAGATGGTGGCAGCCTGTATGGATGCATTTTGAACCCAGGGAAAACAGTTATCACACTACAGAGTTATAACACACTGAGCAAAAATCTGAGAGGCAAGAACTCGTTTCACCCAGCGAACATAGGGAATAATAAATGTCCCTGGGTGAGACTCTTGGACACTCAAAAAAACAGACCAGCAGAAACTGCAGAAGCCAGGGAAGCAAAAGAATCATTACCAGGAGAGGACCCATGAGTAAGAGCCACTCAAATACCCAGGAATCAGCTCTGAACCTCAGTCAGGGGTACTTAACAGCCTCCCGAGCTCCCAGATTCCACGCAGGTGTTCCTGTTCTGACACCAGGGAGAGGAGTTGCTGGAAAAGGTATATTCTCAGCAGAACCATTGTGGCAGTGAACTACAGCACATTCTGAGCTACAGGACAGCAGCTGGACCAAAATGGTATATTTACAGTGGAGGAGTGGTCTGGGAGGCACAAGCATATTTGGGCTTGCCCAGAAATGTTTTTGGACATACAGGCCCCTCTATTGGATTTACAATCACTCAGAAGAGTACTGCAGCTAGACAAAGCAGTGGATACACTTCCTGTAGTGGGCTGCGCCTCTAGCACCAATGAAGTGTCCCAGGCCTTGGTGGACAGCTCCAATCACCAGACAGAGGTTCCTCCTGGCTTCCTGAGCACCGAGTTTCCACAGGACAGCTCTGGCATCCACACCAGGACCAGTACAGTCACAGGAACGGTGAGATCAGAACAGACTGAAAGGTGGGTGGTTGGGTTAGAAGGCTGCTTGGAACTCCACTAAGTCAAAGCCCTGCAGACAGGTTGTGGGGTTTATATTGGACCCCTCAGCCAGTGCATCTGGCTCCTCCTTGGCTGGAAACCAGATCTTTAGCAACCACAGTTCCACCCCTGGAACAGCAAGTTCTTGGCCTGTGTGCACTGCCTGAGTGACTCAGACAACAAGGGCTTCTTAGTGCTTAGGGCCAAGAGGCACAGAGATGCACTAGAGACCACCTAGGAGGAGCCACCTTGGGTGGGGGAAACACGACCACTGCCCTAACCCTCGTACCAGACAAACTACCAGCAGGGGACTCTGCAGGTTGGAATGACATATCCTGTCCTGACCCTTACATGAATTCCCAGTTGGGACACAACTGGAAGGGGTGAACTTCAGGGGGCCTACTGAAATACAGTCCTCAACACAAGACCCCACCTATCCTGTGTTGAGCTACAGACCACCAAGACTATACAGTCTCTACACCAAAGCCCCATCTTTAACATCAGGTCCAGAAGACACTAGGAACAATCAGCTGAGGACAACCAGATGGCTAAAGGTCAGTGAAAAAAATAAATCTGACAAAAATCAGGGTAATATGACTCCAACAAAATACAGTGATGCTAACACAGCAAACCTTAACCATCCCACCACAGCTGAAACACACAAAAATGATGACAAGTCTATACTTAGGAAAATGATAGAGTCCTTACAAGAAGAAGTTAAATCCCTGAAAGAATATAAAGAATCTTCAATTTTACAAATGAAAGCAATGGAGAATACCATTGGAGACCTCCAAGCCAACTCAGCTAAATATGAATGGGAAAGAGACAGGCTATGAACATTTTGAGTGATTGGCAGAAAAAGTCATCTAAATTGGAGCAGGAAACATATAAAACATACAAAAGCATTCAAGACTTGAAATTGGAAATGGAAGCAATAAAGAAAACATAAGCAGAGACCATCCTGGAGGTGGAAAACCAAAGGAAGAGAACAGGAACTACAGACATGAGTATCAAAAATAGGATAGAAGAGATGGAAGACAGAATCTCAGGCATAGAAGATTCCATTGAAGAAATCAGTACAACAACCATAGAAAACAAGAAATCTAAAAAAGTTCTCACCCACAACATCCAAGAAATCAAGGACTCAATGAAAAGACAGAACCTAATAATTATAGTCATAGAGGAAAGAGAAGACTCCCAACTTCAAGGTCCAGGAAACATCTTCAACAAAATCATAGAAGAAAATTTCCCAAACTTAAAGAGATGCTGATACAATTCCAAGAGGCTCACAGAACTCCAAACAGATTAGGCCAGAAAAGAAATTCCTCTTGCCACATAATAATTGAAACTCCAAATGTACAGAACAAAGAAAGAATATTAAAAGCTGTAAGAGAAAAAGGTCAAGTAAGGTGTAATGGCAGACCCATCAGAATTACACCTGAGTTCTCCTCATAAACTCTAAAAGCCAGAATGGCTTGGAAAGACGTCCTACAGGCCCTAAGAGAACACAGGTGTCAGCCCAGACTACTATATCCAGCAAAACTCTCTATCAACAAAGATGGAGAAAACAAGATATTCCA
>CAJQZJ010000134.1:111025-121954 GCA_907164525.1 Lophiomys imhausi | reverse complement strand
GTGTGTGTGTGTGTGTGTGTGTGTGTGTGTGTGTGTGTGTGTGTGTGTGAACAAGTGTGTTAGAAATAATTCCTCAGCCAGCCTTCAGCAACTCAGCGCCAGTGGCTACATTATCACCAGAAGCTAGGTCACCAAACACCCTTTGAACGGTCCCTGCCATCACGCTGCTCTCTTGCTCTATCTGTCTCTTCCTCTGTGTCCTTTCTATCTCTCCCTTTCTCTCTTGTTCCCACTCCAATATCCCTCCCCCCACCCCGTCCCTGTCCCTTGTATGAGATCTGTCACCCAGATCTGGCTCCCTATCCCCAAATCCTAAGGAAGGTGACTATTGCAGGAGAATCTTGAAGTGAGAGGGACAAGAGTTGGCAGGAAGGACCTGCTCTATGCTTGAGGGATTGTCTCTGGAAGGAGCACATGGGTGATGAGAGTAGAAGAGAAGTAGAGATTCTCCCTCACAAGCCTGTGAGCTGTGATTCCCTTCGACTGCATCCTAAGCCCAAGGCATAGAGTAACTTGGAAACATAGGAGGTGGTTGCTAGAGTGCTTGGATGTCTGTGGCTCCTGGAGAGCATCTGTGTTGTTTTCAATAAAGCACTGCCCCAGGCATCATGAATTTTAAACCTAGACCTTTCTATGACATTGGCATCTCAAATTCTCATTGCTTCTTTTCCCTGCCTCTCTCTGATTTTCTTGGTAAATACTACACATAGTGAACGCTTGATAAATGTATACAGCTGGAAATGTTCCCTTCCAGTGATAAGTACACGCAGCTGCACATGCTCCCTACCAGTGACAAATACCCAGCTGGCACTTGATCCCTTCCAGTGATAAATACACCCAGCTGCACGTATTCCCTTCCAGTGATAAATATGTGCTCCCTTCCAGTGACTTTAACAAGGCATAGTATTCAATGATGCCTGCTTCCTTTGAAAAGTATAAAAAGCAGCCAGGGAGAAGTGGGGCATCCATTTGTCCTCATTACCACAAGAAAAGGTGTCAAGTGATGCCTAAGTGTTTTTCTCCATGAGCCATGTTGAATCATTCAAGGAGAAGCCTGAGCTTTGCTTTTGAAGTCTCTAAAATCAGGAAGATAGTGGCCTCTAATCCTGGTTTCCTTGGGAGTAGCAATTTGGATATGAAGAAATCCTTGTAGGTCCATAGGTTTCCTACTTGTATATGGACTGCTTTCTCCTAGAGGGCTTGTGGTGTGATGTTTGAAATGCGGTCCCTTGAAAAGACAGCCAGGGGAGCACACACATGCTCTACCTCTTGGAAAAGCATAACATCTCAGAAATGTTCTTCTTAACACTGCAAAAGTTCTGTTTCTCCCACAGTGTCAATGACATGGGTTTCTAATCCAGACAGAACTCAAGTCAAAACACCAGTTTGTGCTTCCTCCTGCTTCAGCCTTATTTGCCAGGCATGTATGCCATCACTGTGGAATCAGGCTCCCCTCTCAAATCACTTTGAAGAACCATCCTGCCTCCATCTTAGGCTTAAAAGTCATTTTGTAGTAAAGACAAACTAGGTTCATTCTTCTTTATGATTAAACCACTGTTTCTCAAGGATTGGGCTATGTCTTACCTGCAACTTTAACTGCAAATTGTAGGGAGTTAGATAAATTAAATTAGATTTAGAAAATATAGGGGTTTCTGATACTGTCTCTTAATTCAGGGCATGAAGATCATTATCAGCGTGTGGACTAAAAACAGGAAACAAACAGGAGACTTAATGGACTGAAAAACATGGTTGAAGTCAGGAAAAACAGGAAAGACTTAATGGACTAAAAAACAAGGTTGAAGTCAGAATTGTCCATTGTTTGTAATGTTTGCGATGAATGGATATAATGAATGGAAATGTAAGAATTGGAGTGAAAGATTATTTTGTTTATATTGTTAGAAATTTAAGATTCTGTTTATTGATGCAGGTTTTAAAAATGTTTTGTGGGGCTGGAGAGATGGCTCAGAGGTTAAGAGCACTGGCTTTTCTTCCAAAGGTCCTGAGTTCAATTCCCAGCAACCACATGGTGGCTTGCAACCATCTACATTGAGATCTGGTGCCCGGGCATATATGTAGGGCAAATACTGTATACATAATAAATAAATAAATGTTTAAAAAAATGTTTTGTATGTAATAGAAATTAAGTTTGTTGAAATTTAAGATTCTGTTTATTGATACAAGTTTAAAAATGTTTTGTATGTAATAGAAATTAAGTTTATTGATAAGAATTTAAAATCATTTTGTTTGCTTTAATGCCTTTTGTCAAAAGATGTAAATACAACTATGTATTGTGAGAAGTTTAAGGTTATTTTAACACTTGCTTTAATGTATATTGATAAAAATTTAAAGTTAGTTTATGTATTGTACATAGACTATTTACATTGTATATGTAGTTATGATGTAGATTTTTTTTTATTTTACTAGAAGGGGGATATGTAGGGAGTTAGAATAATTAAATTAGATTTAGAAAATATATAGGGTTATCTGATACAGTCTCTTAATTTGGGGCATGAAGATCAACTCAGCTTATCAGCTTTTGGAAAAACAAGGTTGAAGTCAGGTGAAAACAGGAAACAAACAGGAGACTTAATAGTCTGAAAAAACAAGGTTGAAGTCAGGAAAAACAGGAAAGACTTAATGGACTTAAAGAAACTAAGTATCTGGCCTGACATTGTTTTCAGCTGCTAAGTGGGCAGAGCCCAAATTAAGCTGAAACAGAGTTCCTCCTATTTAAGGACAGTGCATGGAGCCCAGAAGGAGAAGAAGAGGCCCCTGATGAGAGCTCCGAGAGTCCTGCTGAAAAAAGTGCTGGCCATCTTTTGATGGCCAGATCTCCCTGAGGCAGAAAGAAGCTGGTGAGCAAAGAAAGCCTGAACAAGACATCAAAAGGCCAAGGACTAAACCCTGTGGCTCAGCTTTTGCCTAGAGGGGTTTGATCTGTCTGAACAGTGGCCTAAACAAAACTGTGCCTGGCTTTAAGGACTCTGCGGTAGAGTGTCAGAGTTGCTGATGCGAAGGGGCTGGGGTCTCCCAAAAAGAAGAAAGCATCAAGCCTTATTTAAGGTGAGACTGTAATAACCAACTTGCCCTGATGAATCCACATCTGAGAGATCCAGAAAAAGGACTGCTAACTGTGTTAAAGAATCTACAACAAAGACTGTGTTCCTGACAACTGAGGACCTGCCCCAGAGACGGTATCATTCTAAAAAGTTAGGAAAATAATTGTCAATAGGATTAGTGGTTAGGTTAAAGGGATTGTAGGAATTTGTAGGATTAATAGGTAAGAAATTGTTGGTATTTGTTATAGGTGAATATTGTTAGTAAATAAACAATAATAATTAAAAAGTTCGGTTACAGCAAATGGTTCTGTACTGCCCTTTCCAGGAATGACAATCATGACTGTTTCAGAAAGCTAATAGCCATCTTGCAACTCTACCTGTGTCTCAAAAGGTTATATGTCTGCCTGCTGTTATGACTGCCTTGTTATACCCACCTTGCAACCATGTCTTCGTCTCAGGAGGTAATAACTTTCTATGCTTATATTCTGCTCCCGTGACCCCGCCTATTTTGCCCTCCAAATCCCCAATTTGAAACCCCGATAACCCAAGCTATAAAAACCTTGTCGTGCATTCATTCAATGCTGACCTCTTGAACCCCACCTTGAAGGAAAGGAAGCCTCCCCAGCCTGTCCCCCCCCACACACAGCAGGGATTTTTTTTCAGGCTCCAGATTAGGCACCCAAACAACCAAACAACACCCAAACACCTGTTTTCACAGATAGATCCTTTATAAAGTGGGTAAGAAAAGTTAAAGTGTCAGCTTTCTGAAAACACCACCCTCTAGGTGTATTTTTTTTTTCTTTTTGGGTTTTTCGAGTCAGGGTTTCTCTGTGTAGCCCTGGCTGTCCTGGACTCACTTTGTAGACCAGGCTGGCCTCGAACTCAGAGATCTGCCTGCCTCTACCTCCCAAGTGCTGAGATTAAAGGCGTGCACCACCACCACCCAGCGTAGGTGTACTTTTTAAGAAGAGAAAAAAGGGGAAATCTGTATTAGAATGGGCTAGGATGTGGTGGTATATTTATGGTTTTTTTTTTTGTTTGAAATGCAAATTTCTTCTTTGTGTTTATTTTATTTTTGAAACATGTATTCATTAATTCAAGTTACATCTGGATCACAGCCCCCCCCCCTTCCTCCCCCCCTGGGTTTCACCCTCCCACCCTCTTCTCCCTTTCCCTCCTTTCCTTCTCTTCGGGTGATGGGGTCCCCACGTATCAACCCCCTCAGTTCATCAGACACATGAGGGCTGAGAACTTCCTCTTACTCTGGGGCCCCGACTTTGCAGTCCATCTAGGGTAAAGTGTCCCTCTAACAGGCAACAGAGTCCATGACTGAGATTCCTCCTCACATGGTAAGGGATCTGTATGAAAACTAAGTTGTCTATCATCTATAGATGTATGGGAGGGGGGAGGGTGTTAGGTCTAGTCTGATGGGGTGGTGTTAAGCATTCTAAATGTTAATTGGTCTGGTTTGCTGTATGTTACTTAGTTGACTCTGATTGGTTAAATAAATGCTGAGGCCTGGAGATTAGGCAAAGACAGAGATAGGTGGGACTAGGACTTTAATAGAGATAGAGAGCATCTGGGGAAGAAGAAGGCTGGAGGAGAAGCCAAGAGTAAACAAGGAAGACACGCCATGGGCCATGGGGTAGATTAAAGAAGATCCTTCCACGTGGCCTGGAACACCGGCTTAGTGTGGAGAATAATAGTCCAAAGGGACATATGTATATATGGGGTCATATTTGGGTAATAGAATTATGAGCTAGCTTAGATGGGCTAGGATTGCACAACTCAGGCCTAGGCTTGTTAAAATCCACATGGTGTCTGTGTGTATTCATTTATAATGGTGGGTTAAGGATTTACACCACTGAACCAATTAAAGATAATATAGATACTAGTAAATAATTTAATTATCCATTTTTTCTACACTAGTCTAAGCTTTTCTTCTTCCTCTCTTTTTGTTTTTGCTTGTTTTTGGTTAGTGTCTCAATCTCTGTAAGCCTTTAGGGCCTAGGTTGGTTGGTTCTGTTGATCTTCATGTGTGCTGGTATATTTTGATTGGGCATGTTAATTAGGTGAACCAAAAGGGGCTTTTGATTGCTGGACTTCAATACTTTGACAGCTGGACATTGGTAGTCAGCCTCAGGAAGAGGCAGTGGCCGAATAAGGGAACAGACCTTGGTAGCTAGCTTTAGGAATGGAATCTGACTGTTTTTAGCAAGGTAGAGGGAATGGAGGAGAAGGGGAAGGCCTGCCAGAGCCATGCTTGCTACCCTTGAGCTGGCCAGAATCCCTCCACACCTTAGGGAGAAGTAGCCTATGTATATGAATTAAAAAAAAGCTTGCTTTAATTAATTGCTTGCTTTAATTAATTTGACCATGATGAGTTGGGTTGGTAGTCTTTCTCCTCCCATTTTTGGGATTAACAACTTCCCTAACGTTCTCCTTCAAGAAGGAGGGTGTTTTGCCCTCTTGCAATAATCTCCCTCTCTCTCTCTCTCTCTCTCAAAAGAGCTGGTAATTAACCTAATTAACATGCCCAATCAAAATATACCACCACACATAAAGATCAACAGAACCAACCAGACCCTAAAGGCTTACAGAGACTGAGACACTATCCAGGTACTGATGCCAGGTACACCCTGTCCCTGATCATAGCCGAACAAATAGGGTGGACAGCTCAGATGTTCTCTGTCACGTGACATGTACAGACAATAGCCAAACACACCCGGAGCTGACTTAAAAGTGCAGCAGTCAGAATTTCTGTTCCTCTACCCACTACCAGCAGTATGGTGTGGTGAGCCATCACTCCTGTGGCAGTTGTGTGACATGCCATAGTTGTCTTGAAATATGGAGCCTGGTGGGGTCGTTTATGCACCTTAAAATGATCTGGAGCAGTCAGGGAGCTTTGGAGCGTGACTTAGATTTTACACACTGTTGCTGACTCGAAGGTGGAATGTCTGTGTGAGAGGAAACTGCAGTGGACTCTGGAAGCTGGAGGAGAACCCAGCTAACATCCAGTGAGGAAGCAGGACCTGAGACATACACTTAGAAGAAAATAGAGGCAGCCAATAATCCAAGTGAGTTTGTAAGGGGGTTTTTTATTCAGTTTCCAGAGAAGAACTCAGCATGGTAGACACCTTGGCGAATTGGGGTTGAGAACTCAGTTGGGCCATGTTAAGCTGTTGACGTCTGTAACTGCGAGATTTTAAAGTGTGTTGGCTTTGTAACTGCCTTTGAAGTAAGGGTTTATTGCAGAGTTAGGTACTTTTGCATCATTGTGATCCAAACAGGTGACAAAGACAAGAGAATGGGGGCAGGGCTTATTTGGGCTTGTGGTTTGAGCAGTTTCCATCCATCAAGGCTGGGAGAGCCAGGCAGAGCAGTGAGAGGATGATAAGTCAGGGTGGGGAGGATACAGAGATTGTGTCAGGAACTAGGGATCATATACCCAGAAGGACCCAGCACCACTGACTTAGTTCCCACAGCTCTTCCCCATCTCTCAAGTTTCCAGAATCTCCCAAAATAGCGCCACCAGTTGGGTACCAGATGCCACGACCTGCATGACTTTACACTTGACAGGGATGATGAAGCAAAGAACAGACCAGACATACATACAGAAAAGCTGGGAGTGGGTGGACCATGTGAGGATGTGGGAGCGGACAGGAAACTCAGCATGTTTATCGTATACTACCGTGTGAGGTTTATTGTATTCACCTGAATGAGGAGATCTGTTAGCTATCTCTGTTGGAGGTCTCTGTAGGGAAGCAGCTTCAGGTTGCAGTCATCAGGAGGAGGAAGCTGTGGTTGATAGTTTTCTGCATACACTGTTTCTAGATAAAGGTCAATCATTCTTAACATCTGTACTTGGACCAGCCGAAGTTCTTTCCCATTCCTCTGAGCCTGACCCAGGAAGGCCTTACCGTTTCCACGGGTCTGAGGCATTGGGGTCCTAGACATGGCTGTGTTCATTTTCAGCGATACACATCCACTCAGGACTTCACCAGTTCCCCACAGCCAAGGGTTCAGAACACGAATTGGTGGAGAACGTTTCAGATTCAAACCATAAAAGGCAGCAAGTGAAAACCTGGGGCGTCGGGAATGTATTTAAAAGGATGAGGGCTTCTCCAGCCTCAACACCATCTCCTTGTTCCCTTCCTGTCCATCATGTGATTTCAAGTATTTTCCAGTGATGCCCCCCTCCTCCTGTGGAAGCCACCAGATCTGTTTTCTGTTGCCTATGACCCAAAGAGCAGTCACATAAGGACGTATGGACTTGGTACACCATGAGCTTTTGTATAGCTCTGGTACCTGGGAGTGTGACTCTGTGAAGATTTTGGAGGGCTTTGATAAGCTTTTGGAAGTCTTAAAACCTTACACAACTTGGAGGTTATTGGGGGGAAATGTCTACAATTTTTGTTGACTGCTTGAAATTGTGTTAAAACCATGTTTCGAAGTGGGGACAAGTTCAACCTTGGCTCACAGATATACCCATCGATCTACTTTGTTCACAAATAAAAATCCCATTGCAGTTGGTCTGGTTGGTTAGGCCACACACTCGAATGCTCTCTGGAAGCCAGGAGATCTGTTTATACTGAGTGAAAAGCTAGGTGAGGCCAGAGCATGGTCAGGCAGTTTGGGGCTTGAAAAGATGCCTAAGCGTCCCCCTACCCCCACCCAAACACAGCTGGCTTGCCTGCAGAAATGCGCAGACCCCAGCAGAGACCCTGCCAAGCTGGCCTAAGGCCAGGCAGAGTGAGGAAACCAAAGGACAGAGATGTCCAGGGGCAGACAGCTGGCTTGGCAGAGAAGGAACTGACTGACACAGAGGAAGAGGAGGGGTTGAGCCACCAGCAACCTACAGACCCTGGGAACCAGCCTGGGCCTTGCCTCTCACTGCATCTGGAGGGTCCCCCCCAAGAGAAGAGAGAATGGCATGCCTCAAGCCCTTCAATGCTCTAGGCTGGGGATGGGAGTGAATCAGAGCAGGATGAAAGAAAGCAGAGAAGACACCTCCTTTCCTATGGTACCCTTCTCCTTTGTGCTTACTTGTAAGAGGAAAACAAGAATGACCCCTCCAGACCTTGCTGCAGATGTTTCTGTAGATGCCACCAATTATTGGAATCTTTATGAAATAGTGTTCTTAGTGCAGCAAGCATATCCAGGTTAGTTACAGACAATGAAATTCTGTATTCTGTATAGTCAGTGGGAAGAGGAAGTAAATGGGGCCAAGGATGGGGTTGGGGGTGAGGGGGGACGGAGATGGGGGATGGGCAGGGACAAGAACAGCTAGATCCTGGACATTCTTCAGAAGACTTGCATCTGAAAGGAAGGGTACAGATAGCTCTTTAGAGGGGTCCCCTTTGGGCACAAGGACAGAAACTCCAGGTTGCTTTGGTGCCAGCCATACCGGGGAAGTGACAGGCTCAACCTGTCAGCCCCTGGGGAGAACCTAGCTGATGTGAGACCAGCTGCCAGCCCAGCTGTACACATAGCTGGATGGATTTTGATAGGGATCTGATCCTACCTGGCTTGTGATATTTTTTGCCTTTCTTCCTAACTAATTTCTTTGGAGCTTAGTGTGTCCATTTATAGTATTTCTTTACAATGAGAAAGAAGTAATAAATTGGCTGGATTCCTGGCTGAAAGTCCATGTTAGTATTCCATTGATAGGAGAGGCCCTTATCTCCCATTTTCTTTTCCCAAGAGAACCCAGAAATTAGGCTCTTTGCCATTTTTCAGATCTTTCCCCAGGCTTTAGAGCAACCAGATAACCATCTTAACGTAAATACTACTTTTTCTGATGAATAGAACAAGGAAATAAAACATTTGGTCTTTCTTTGCTTCTGTTTTTCTACTTACAGTGTTTCAACAGTATTTGTTATCTTGTTTGTTTATTTTTGGATGCAAAATACTACTAATTCCAGTCACTCTCTTTATTGTTCCTGGATCATATAAACTAGTTTCTCCTGTACCCTAGTACAGCTGCACATACACAAATTTTCTGCCATCTTGCTGGAGCCTAGATAAACTCAGCATGGCATATTTTGCTCCTTAGGAACGAAAACAATGTATTCTTCATGGATAACTTGGGTTGTATGACTCTCTGGTGTCTCTGACCTCTCTGTAACACTCACTCTGCTGATCACAGACTCCTATATCCATGTCAAAGGCGGAAGGGGACTTTTGACACCTGGCTGTCAGTGTGCTTTTAGATGGTGCCACTAGGGACCAGTTCCTCTGACCCACTGAGTCAACACTTTCATCAGGCCCTGGACTCTGCCAGAGAGCCAGCTCCTCCCCCTTCTCTCATTGAAATGCATTTAACTGAGAACGATGACGGTATATATTGAGAGAGGAGGCTTAGCATTTAAAAATGGTACTTGTGAAACCTCTCTGGTATGCAGTATCTTAGAAAGACTTAACTTAGAAAGGACACTAGGCCGGGCGGTGGTGGCGCACGCCTTTAATCCCAGCACTTGGGAGGCAGAGGCAGGCGGATCTTTGTGAGTTCGAGGCCAGCCTGGTCTACAAAGTGAGTCCAGGACAGCCAAGGATACACAGAGAAACCCTGTCTCGAAAAACCAAAAAAAAAAAAAAAAAAAAAGAAAGGACACTAGTTCTATTGTTTTACACACGCAGTGGGATAGAAAAATCAGGGGTGGCTGCCATCTATGTTTTCTGGCAGAAGAAAGGGTGAAGGGAGGGACTGAAAATCCGTATCCCACTGCTGCTCTTCTCCCTCCCTCTCGTCTAGTTCCCGGGACCATGGGTGGGTAATGGGGAGGCACATGGGAAGAAGTTAGGAACGATTCCACCCCAGCCCCTGGACTGTACCTGCTGTACTGCAATCCCTCAAGACGTATTTACTGAATTAGCTTGAGTTACAGCCAGACTCTCTTAGCTCCCTTGTTAATGGAGCCAAATACCCAGTGTCATTGCAAAAGCACAGCTCTCACCATAAAGGGGACAAGAGATCATTTATTCTGGAGCCGAATGTGAGCAACCATGGTCTGAGAACACAGATTTCGGTTATCCCAAATTCCATGTTTCAACAAGGGAAAAGTTTGATGAGGGTTGTACAGTAATAGAACAAAGAAAGTCATAAATAAAGGTACTTTTTAAATGTTAGGTAAGCAGAGGGTGGGCTGGAGATGGGTGTGCCTTTATCAGAGGCCTCAGATGTCTGATGGCCTTCCTTTGGCTTTTGGTTGTTGGGAGTAAGCTGTGTGTAGCAATGGTCACAAGATGTTAGGTCACACACAGAGGTGAGTAATAAATGTCTAGTAAAGAACCAAAGATGGCCCAGGATAATTTGGCTGTGGACTTAACAACATTCTAACTCTCTACAATTGTCAAGACCTAATCAGTTAAGGGTCAGTGGAAGGTGGGGTTTTTTCTTTAGCAACATCGTGTAAAGGGAACTTCTCCTCCTCCTCCTCCTCCTCCTCCTCCTCCTCCTCCTCCTCCTCCTCCTCCTCCTCCTCCTCTTCCTCCTCCTCCTTCTTCTTCTTTTTCTTCTTCTTCTTCTCTCCCCCCCACCCAGATACTTCTTTGGGACCTATAGCATACCACACATCTATGAGGTTCTGTTGAGTGTGGCTCTGAAGGGTTTCCTCTCCCGTTGGCCAGATGGGGCCCATGAGAGTTGAAGGCAATCTGTAAAACTTGTTCTGAGTCACAGGTAAGATGTTGCATGTTCAACATAATACTCCTTAAGCTGTCCTTGCAGGATTGCCTCTCTGCCACAGGTGGAAGTGAATTGAGAACAGATGGGTGTTCCCAAGTCACCGCTTTTGTCTTTCTGCACCCCCTGCCCCTTGTCATATCTATCTATCTATCTATCTATCTATCTATCTATCTATCTATCTAT
>CAJQZJ010000134.1:49319-100126 GCA_907164525.1 Lophiomys imhausi | reverse complement strand
GTTTTGTGAGTTGCGTCCTCCTTGCTGGTCAAGGGGGGGCGCGACAACCTAGAAGTTTTAGTCTGCCTTAGACACTGAGTTCCCTGGGGTAGGAACTCTGTCTTAGTTTCTGCATATGCGCAATGTCTGGTGTACCTCACACAGATGCACAAGAAGTTAGCTGGTCACAGGGCTGACTTCTGTGTCCTACTTCACTGCTTGCATGTTAGAGTTTCTTGACACTTGAATTCCTACTCAACCTTTCTCCTACTGTTTAAAAAAAAAAAAACAATTGAATTCTGCTCAAAAGCCGTGCCCTTGGTGGCGGAGGGGGAATGAATCACAATTCAACCATCTTCACAGTGGACTGATCATTTGCTGCTTGATTCAACAAATAATGTTGCATTTCCTGGCCTGTGGAAGAGTGATAATCCCTGTCATCCTCACAAAGCATTTGGGAAATAAGAATGAATGGAAAATAAAACCAGAACTAGCTGGTTGAATGAAAATGAAAAACTACTCATATTTTTGTTTGTTTGTTTTCCAAGACAGCGTTTCTCTGTGTAGCCCTGGCTATACTGGAACTCACTTTGTAGATCAGGCTGGCCTTGAACTCAGAGATCCACCTGCTTCTGCCTCCCAAGTGCTGGGATTAAAGGTGTGCATCACCACACCCAGCTCAACTTCATTAATTTTGCCTCCTTAAGAAACAAATAAGTGCTGGCTGGCTGTTCTTATTAAAAGCAACATTAAAATTTTGACAGTTCTGTGGACACAGAGACTTCCAAGAAGATTAAAGGGTAAAATGACCATTGTAAAGAACCATCAGGCCAGTCTTAGTGAAGAGAAAATGTCTGAGAGGAAACTACATTGACCAAACTTCAGAGACATTTGCCAAACTGCTGAAGCCCAGTGAACAAAGAGCCTGACCAGCATAGGACATCTATTGGAGAACCTTCCTCTGCAATGGAGACTCCAAAGGCCTAGATCTTCATGGGCCTAGGTAACTACAAATGGACACATCACCTCCACCTCCAGAGGCATGCAGAGGAAGTGGCTCTGTTTCCAAGAAGAGATAGTTTTGGGGAAGTGACTCCTGCACATTAGTCACAAAAATCTGCCTTCCAGTAAAAATGTCTTATTATTTGAATGGTTTCAAAATTATCAAGCTTCAGGGCTGAGGCTGTGGGTTACTAGAAGAGTGGTTGTGTATCACACACAATGCCTGGAGCACTGCAGTCAAGAGGAAACATAATTCTAGATTTCCATTGGGCCTGAGGCTGGTAATGGCCCCAAGGAGCCTGGCAGAGGTGACATGAGTTTAATCTGAATGGAAGCCTCTCCACAAAAAGGCTTCAAGTCTCACAAATAAGTTTCTGTGGAAAGCAAGTAGCTCATAGCAAACAAAACAAAGCCAGCCACACAAGGAATATGTACTATAGGGGAAATGAATTAAAACCAAAGCAAAACAAACAAACAACCAGATAAAAGCTATGCATCTAGAGAGGCTCTGAATAATGGATGGTTATGCAAGAAAGATAAAGATACAAGCTGGGGATATAGGAAAGCCAGGCTTGGTTGTATGCACTTGTAACCCCAGTGCTGGGGAGGCAGAGACTGAAGGACCCTTCACCCACTAGACATCCAGCCTGGCCTATTTTGAGAGTTTGAGGCCAGTGAGAGACCTTGTCTCCAAACAAACAAACAAACAAACAAAAAAGTAGAAGACATCGAAGTTGTGTTCATCACAAACACACACAGTGTAAACCATACACTAGCTATGTTTAAAGCAGTAAAAGGAGGTGAACTTGAAAATCTCTACCATGGAAAAAGAAATATTACATGACATTTTTGTGTTTATTTGAAATTAAATTAGAATAGAGTTTGATACTGAACTTAATCTTTGTCTTCCAAGATATCAAATATAGAGATTTTACTCAATATATAAGTTTTCCTTTATAGGTTTTTACATTCCTTTATATATTTTACATTCAGGCCATTTTGAATTATAACTTGGTGTTTGATCGATTTGTATCTTAAAGATAGCCGAATAATTTTGAAAAAGAACCAAAGCTTATAGAAAGCATATAATTGAAACTTAAAATCATTATGTTATTTGAAGAAAAAAAAACCAATAGATAAGAATAGAGAGAAAATTAGAAAATTGGAAGATGGGTCAGAAGAAATTACCTAGGTCAAGTCATATTAGTAGTGACAGCATCAAGCACAGGATTCTAAATTTTGTTTGGGAGGGATAAATAATAAAATCGACTCTGTTCTTGCACCTAGAGGCATTGCAGATGTGGCTGCTATGTCACATGTGCATCAGTAGGCGGCAGAGAGGAGAGAGGCTATATCTACATTCAGTGTTCTGACCTATGAACATCTGAATGAATAGTAGTCTAACATTCCTGGAAAAGAAAAAAAAACAAGCTAAATACAACACCACTTTGGTGCCATGGGGACCTGAGATGACCCCAAGACCAGTACTAGGCAAGTACTGGATGAGGTTCCAGGACAGGAAACAAACCAGAAGCCAGAAGAACTCTGCCTGGCCCTGGATGTGGGGGGTGTGGGTGAGCCATCCCTGAGGGAGTGAGTGTGGGAGAGTCAGCCCTTCCTCTGGTCTGCTATGTGGTGGTGTTGGCTAGGGAGAGATCCTGTCCCCTCCCTTTTGCCCTCACCACAATTGGCTGACAGGAGATCTGCCCAGAAGGGGTCACAAGAGCAGGAGGGCTGTTCCTGCCCCTCACATGCTGCAGCACTCAGGAGAACAGGCCCAGCACCTTTCCATAGTAGAACTGGCCATGCAAGTGGGTGTTACACGTCCAGAACCAGGGCTTTGAGTTGGCCCACCCCAACATCTACCCCATGGATGAACTGCTGGAGTACAGAAGAGGTCAGTTCCACAACCCAGGACTGCAGGATCTCCATGACACAGGACAGTTAAGGCATAGCTGAGAGGAGTTCCAATGAGGTTCCAGTACTGACGGACTTCCAGGACAGGAAACAAACCAGAAGCTAGAAGAACTCTGCCTGGCCCTGGATGTGGGCCTCATACCAGACCAAGGAGTCATTATAATGAACATTTGCAAGCAGAATGTGTGGACAAAGGGGAATATTGTGGGACTTACTGAGATAAACTGCAGCTTCCACAGTGAATTGTTATTTTTTATGCTGGGACAGATTGCAAGGGTGGAGGGTGAGTCTGGGGGGAGATGGGAGATGGGAGGAAACAGGGTGCATGATGTGAAATTCACAAAATAAATAAATAATTTCTAAAAAAATCGACTCTATTTATTAGAAACTTGGGGTGATACTTACACATACAAAGTCACTCCTGTGCAGTGTATGTTACTATGCTGGATTTGCAATATTACATGACATTTTTGTGCTTATTAGAAATTAAATTAGAATAGAGTTTGATACTGAACTTAATCATTGTCTTCCAAGATATCAAATGTGGAGATTTTACTCAATATATAAGTTTTCCTTTATAGGTTTTTACATTCCTTTATATATTTTACATTCAGGCCATTTTGAATTATAACTTGGTGTTTGATCGATTTGTATCTTAAGAGGTTGAGTTTAAGATGACACTAAACATGGCCTAACATAGTTGTTACCAAAAATCATGTCTGTGACTTGAAAGACAAATGACCAGAAAGGAAGAGAAACTTAGAGAAAGGATGGGGGACAGGAACGAAACATTAGCCAAAAAGTAAGGTGACTGTAAGTGGATTCCTTTGTAGAGGATGTTTCTAAAAGAGGTGAGGCAAAACAACATAAATTCAGGATTATAAATGATCAATTTTGAATTGCCTCTTGGGAGCTCTAGGTTCAAATCAGATAACATACATGACAAGGGGATATGTACTGGCATTAGAAAGGCAAAGGCCACTTGGTAATTTTCAAAAATCATTTTAAATGTAGATGGGATGATAAGGGATAATGGTAAGAATGAGCTATATGGGATAATAAAGGAAAAACAAAATATGTACTTACTATCTACAAATGGTTCTGGAGCCTGCTGTGGTGGTGCACGCCTTCCATCCCAGCACTCTGCAGGCAGAGGAAGGCAGAACTCTGAATTTAAGGCCAGTCTGTTTCTACAGAGTGAGTTCCAGAACAGCCAGGGCTACCCAGAGAAACCCTGTCTTGAAAAACAAACAACAAACAAACAAACAAACAAATTTCTATAAACACCATGGAGGTATAACACTATAGAAGACACCAATTGGACAATGTGTAAGCAATCAGAAACAGAAAATCATTTACCTTCACCACACAGACAGTAATCATCAATCAGCGATAAAATACTGGGTGGGGGACTTAACAGTCCCCACAGATTTCTTATTAACTTAAAGGAGAGTAAAATAATGGTAAATTCTAATGGATACTTAACCATAGGATCAAACTTAATATCGCCAGTAACAGCCCAGTGAACACTGTATGTTCTTGATACTGTGTAATGGAAAAGGACACTCAAAACAACCGATGAAATCCAAAGAGAGAACATTCTGAAAAATAGCTGACTTGGAGTTTCAAACAGTGTCACTAGAGAATCAAAGGAGGTGGTAGCTGAGTGGGGAGAGGATAGGACCATCAAAAGGGCCATAAGAACCAAATATGGTTGTTCTCAGTAAGGTCCTTGATGGTCAGGGAAGAGCTCAGATATAACAGCATCATTGAATGTATCCTATATTAGATAATAACATATCTCATTTATGAACTTTTTCCAGCATGACACCTATACTATGGCTACCAAGGAATATGTCTTTATCTTAAGGAACTTAAGGAGGGTGAAAGGTTAAAATATCTGCAGACACCTCTCTAGAGTTCCAAAAGTTTGGCAAAAAATGAGGACGTATGTGTGTTACACACAGAAGGCAGAGCTGGGATGGAACATCACCTAATGGTATATCTAGGTGTGAGTGTATGGATATTCTTTTTATTCCTCTTGCAACCTGTCAGCAGAGTTGAATAATTTCAAAATAAAGAGAGGGAGGAAGAATAAATTGTCCTCATTTTCACTCAGGGTGTGCATGCTGGGCTGTCGGGTGCTTTCCTGAATGGAATCTTTTGACTCTATGACCAGCTGTGTAATGACTGGGGTGATTTTTTAAAAAGTCCCAGATAAAACAGAGATTCTGTCCCCTACTAAAGGGAAAAAATGACTTCCACTCCTGAGCTAATAGAACTGTCCAACGATGTGCCCAGGCACGTGCCCAGCATCCGTGCACTGCTGAATAGGACCTTGCTTTGCACTGCGGAGCTGTTCAGTGGCACCTGAGAGCCATCTTCATTTTTGTATTAGGATAAAGCTCCCCCAGGACTGGGAGACATTTTTAAAATACTGTATTTTACTAGGGTCTTACAGCAACTGGGAAATTACAATTCTATAGAACGACTGCACAACTGGAGATGAAAGTCCTTACTAAAAAATAGAATGAGTTCAGTCTTTCATATCTGCATATCAAGCTGGGTTTGCTTGGTGAGCTGAGCTCAGAGCAGGGAAAAGGGAAGAAGGCACCGAAGAGCTGCTCTTTCTGTTTGTGTGTGTGTGTGTGTGTGTGTGTGTGTGTGTGTGTGTGTGTCTGTCTGTCTGTCTGTCTGTCTCTCTCCTTCTCTCCCTTCAGAACCTTGTCATTCCCTGAGCATGGTACTATTGTGGCTCTTGCCACTTCTCAGGCCAGGCTCCTGCCAAGATCCTCTTTGCTTTTCCCTGGCCTTCAGTCAAGTTCTGAGCTCTTTGTGAGAGTCCCTTCCTGTCTGTGCCCCATCTCTCACTCTTTTCCTTCTGTTCTGTCACCCTTCCCTTTGTCCTTCGGCTTTCCTGCGTGCTCTTCCAGCCAGCCAGGGTGTACAATTCCCCCAGCTGACTCTCATTTTCCATGTAATTCTCTTTTCTTGAGAGAGAGAGAAACGGATGAAAGCTGGATGACCACACACGGACGAACAGGAGAGCAGAGACGAGTTTCTAACATGAGGAAAGTTCTCCCTGGAGTTTTGATTTCTCAAAAAGACGTTAACATTCCATTTTAAAGCAGAATCAAATTAACCTTGTACTACAGCCTGTAATCTGTAGCGAACAGATCTGGGTTGGAGACCCAGCTTCATCGTGCCCAGAGTGTATGTGGGTGAGTGTTAAGGCTGAACTCTGTAGATGCCCCCAGGCTCACCCATGGAAGGCTTTGTTCTCAGTGTAGCAGTGCACACAGGGCTTTTGAGAAGGGAATGGATCCTGAAGGCTGTGACCTCCTCAGGGCATCAGTTCGTTCATGAGCTCGTAATTTAATGGGATATTGAGTTCTTAATTTAGTGGGAAACTTATCAGTTAGGAAGTGATAGCTACTTGAAGGGAATTGAATTGGGGGTGTGCCTTTGAGGGCTAAATCTTATCCAGCGGCTCTTTCTGTCACTTTCTCTCTGCCTCCTGCCCTCTCTGAGGCGAGCTACTTTGCCCCCAGTGCACCCTGCTCACCACGGTGTTCTGTCATATCATAGGCCAAAAACAATGAAGCCAGGTGACCATGGAATGAAACCAATAACCCAAAGAAATCTTTTTTTCCTGAAAGTTGATCTTCTTAGGTATTTTTTGACAGTAACAGAAAGCTGTCTTTTGTGTTTCATCTGAGAAAAGGATATGCTTGATGGTTTCTTCCTTAAAGAGTTAAATTAACTATGAAGAGCAAATGAACCCAACTTAAGAAACATAGGAGCACTCCTGTTGGTTTACAGTCTCCTCCAAGACTGAACATCCCATTCCGCAGGGAGCTCTTCAAGCCAGAAGGTAAGCAACTTAAGATAGCTTCCAGAAGACCCTGGAACTGACCAGGTTCTCTAGGACCTTCCCTGTGAAGGTGACTCTCACATAAGCAAGGTTGCATAGAAGACTCTGAGACCAGATAAGCGACTCAGAAGAGGTTTAGACCGACTGAGGCATCAGGAAAGGACATTTTCCAAACTGTGGAGCTAGCTGCCTGTAGGCTGTGCAGTGTGCTCTAGGCTCCCAGCTTTGTGATCCGTCACCTATGATGGTGTGGGCGTATACCTGTCCTTGGGTCACTTTCTGCTCCTGTAAGGAACCCCTTCACCCATATTCCTTTATTCCTTTAAGTAAGACCAACAGAAGTCACTGGTTCACCAAGTTGGACCCTGGTGGTCACTGTACTTTGTACTGTCATGGGCTCCCTATCTGGCATGTGTAGGTCTCCCTATAAAAAGTTTTGTCACACAACAACCTCCCCCTGACCCAACAAACAGGCCACATATATACCTGGGTTCTGCGTAAGACCTCATTGTTGTTTATCTCTTCACTGACTGGCCACGCCAGACACAGAATGGTTAGTCCTCCAATATGTTTTGTGGCTCAGGATTTTGCTGTCCACTTTTGGGCTTCTCCTTATTGTCTTTCTGCCCAACGCCCTTTTTATCTCCCTCCACCACACTCTTCTCTTTCTCTCTTCTTCTTCCTTGTTAGACTTTATGTGTGTATTATTTAACTTTTCTTGTGGCTATGACCAAAAACCCGACGAGATGTAGCTTAAGGGAGAAGGGGTTTATTTTGGCTTATAGACATTACCAAGGGGAAGGGATGAGGCAGGAGTGTGAGTGGGTACCAGGATACAGAGGGAGTAGAGGGAATAGGGCTGGGATAGAAGTCTCAAGGCCTACCATAGAATTAATTAATAATTACCAGCAGAAATATTAAGTTATTAGGCAGCGGCGTTTAATCCCCAACCCGCCATTATAAATAAATACACACAGACACCTGATGGAATTTAGCCAGACTTAACCTGTGACTGAGGAATTCTATTTCCTCAAATAAACCCCAATATATATGTCCCCTTCTGTTATTCTCCTGTTATTCTCCATGCTATGCAAATGTTCCATACCACATGGAATTCTAATTTTCCTAACCCATACCGCCTGTCCTCGCTCTCTCAAGCCTTTTCCTCTCCCAAAAGCCCAAGAATCTTAGCTCTGCCTACCTCTCTCTCTCTCTCTGCCTCAGTCACAGGACTCTGTATTTTATTAAAACCAATCAGGAAGTTTTAGGGAGGCAAGAGTTGCAAATGTCGTTTTGGGGCACTTGATTGCCGTCTAGTACAAATAGGAAAACAGGAGACAATCAATTAACAATTGAATACAAGCAGATCACCTCATCAGCCTACCCACAAGGAACCATTTCCTCTAGCTAGGTCCTACCTCCAAGGTCTGCCCCAGCTGGGGACTAATTCTTCAAACATGTGAGTCTATGGAGAAGTTTTCATATTCAAACAATAATGATATGTCTTCCTTTCCTACTTGGTTTTGTACCGTGTGTGTGTGTGTGTGTGTGTGTGTGTGTGTGTGTGTGTGTGTGTGAGAGAGAGAGAGAGAGAGAGAGAGAGAGAGAGAGATGGGGGGGGTCTCTTGTTGTTCACTGCTGTGTATGCCAGGCTAGATGACTCAGGGGCTTCTGGGTGAGTCTCCTGTCTCATCTGGCTGAGGCATGCTGGAATTACAAATAATACTTTTCTGTCTTTATGTTAGTTTTGAGATTTGAACTCAGATCCTAACACTTGGGTAGCAAGTATTTTTACTCACTGAGCCATCTCCTCAAGCCCCTTTACTAATTTATTCTTTAAAAAAAAAATCTTTTTCTCTCCCATGAAGACTTAAACACACACACCCCTAACTTTGAAAGTTAAAATTAAATAGTTAAGGAGAGATTGAAGGTAGAGATACTACAAAGGCAGGGTTAGGGAGGAATTCATAAACACATACCATGCATGGTCAAGTATAATTGCTAGTTGATGTTATAACTTTATTGAGTTCCCTGGCAGCCAAAGAAAAGATGGAAACAAGTAATTAAGAATAGTGAAGTCCTTGAGATTAAGGACATACATAAAGCTATAATTCTTTTCCTGAGCATTTTCGTGGATTCTCATTAGGAGAACCAAATACCAAGGGATCTCTAGCATAACAATGTGTATACTTTCATAATAGACATGATGATCGGCTTTAGAGAGATGCTCTTATGATGTTCTTCATATAGGCAGGTGATATACAGCTGATGTGAAGTCTTAGTAAAGCATCTCCTTGAGAAACTAAACTAGAATTATATATGTAGACAGTCCTCCAAGGTCCTACATTCTCTATAGACTTTAGAGCTCTGAACACGCACGAATAAACAGACTCGTGTCCTCTAGGTGGTGTGGTATTCTACAGATCTTATTTCTGAAAATCAGTCTTTGGAGAGCTGTAATAAAGTACAGGCCCCAAGAGTGGTCACTCTCTGCCACAGGTGAAGGGCAAAGAGATGTGATTGGAAGTGGGTACAAGGAGGGCTAAACTTAACTAAAGTTAGCACCTGAACAAACACACCTGGCTGAACAAAAGCCACTCCACCTTTGCATGGGGGAGGGGGCTGAGAGACTATCTACAGGAACAGGCAAAATAATTGACAATTCTGACACTAGATAGTTCTTTGAAGTTTATTGTTGATTTTAAAAGTTGGATTCCACATTGGCGAGAAAAAAAAAAAAAGAGCACAAATAACGCGCCTCAGAAAGAAGACACACCAAAACGTTGGCAGGAGAAAGCTGTGACAGGTGGGATTTGGGGTGATGTGACTTTCCTGTGCTTACAGTGTTCTTAGTGGTAAAAAGATGGCATTCTGGTGGTATGGAAAAAGTACAGCAAAGAAAGTTATTTTAGGGGAAAGTAACTACAATGAGTAAGAACTTCCATAGAGTAAGAACAAGTGAACGCACCTGTAACCCCTACCACACTGATCCACTACTCTCGAGGCATTTTAAAACAGTTAAGGGAACTTTAAATTAAGGGTGCCCTGGCTCCATCCCCGGTTAAATAAAGTAGAATGTCTCAGACAAGGGTGCAGGGACTGGCATTTAAAATAATCCCCTATGTGGTTATGATGTGCAGCTGGTTGCAAACTATCCAATGCACGGTAGAACAGCTGCACTCACAGACAGAGTTCTAACAGAGACTCTCTTTAGTTACTTATGTATCTCTCTGTGATCTGGTCTTTGCTTCATTGTTCAACATTGGTTCACTCAATAGCTTTCAAAAGAGTGCCCAAATATGATATGTTGTAGGTTGAAAGCTGGGGTCACAGGAAAAAAAGGCATCCATGTTTAAACCATAGTTGGTTGGTTTGTTTGTTTTTATGATGGGAGAAGGACAACTATGTTGACATCAGTTTAGTTGGACATCTCAGTGGGCACACTGCTTATATCTACGAATGGTAAGGCTTATCTTCCTCAGTAGTTGGGTTTTTATTGTTTGTAATCACTGAACATGAAGACCATGTATTTGCTAGATGGGTTTTTGCATAAGAATGTACACTCTGAAAGCAGGGTTGTGATGGGGTGATGTTATGGATTCTAAATGTTAATTAACCTGTTCCCAGAAGCCTGCTTGCTGTACACCAAGTGAAGCTATCCTACCTTTCTTGTTAACCATTGTCTCTGATTGGTTGAATAAATGCTGAGCCCTCAGATTGTGCAAAGACAGAGGTAGGCAGGACTAAGTTGCTTGTACTTCTGAAGCAGAGAGGTTGAAGGTTAGAAGAAGTCTCCAGAGAGAAGAGGAAGAAGCCAGGAGCAGGAAGGAGGACACATGATGGGGTAGATTAAAGAAGATCATTCTATGTGGCCTGGAACATCGGCATAGTGTGGAGAACAGCAGTCCAAAGGGACATCTGTATATATGGAGTCATATTTGAGGAATAGAATTAAGAGCAAGCTTAGGTAGGCTAAGATTGTACAATCCAGGCTAAGGCTTGTTAAAATCCATCAGGTCTCTCTATGCTCATTTATAATGGCGGGTTAAGGATTAATACTGCTGACCCATTAACTTTAATATAAATACTGGTAAATAATTTAATTAGCCATCTTCTACAGGGCTGTCTTTTTAACACTGTGTTTCTATGACTTAGGAACTGTTGACTGGTGCAAGGTTGGTACCCAATAAAAATATTCATGTATAGTCAAGGGATGACTATGAACAAAAGAAATACGAATGTAGAATGGAGGAGCCCTTATACCTGTCGGATGGTTGAGGAGAAGGATTCGGAAGTTTACTTCGAACTTTTCATTTGCCCAAATGCAAAGCAGGCACAGAACAAGGGAGACAAAGACCACCTTGCTAGGACTCATCCTCTGTCACTGTTGGCCCAGGTAAAGAGCTTTCAACAAACTATTTGGTTTTAAGTGTGTCCTGCCACTAATTGGGTTCCATACAAAAAAATATGCTCAGATCTTAAGAACATGGGGTCTGGACAAGATGTGTTCCATCTGCTATGGCATTTCCCCCATGTGGTTCAGATTTTTTTCCCTCTAAGAAACAAAAGATCCAGGCATGGTAGGGCACACCTGTAATCTGCAACAGCAATAATGTATACTTTTATGTGAAAGCTTGCTGAATTTAGGGTAACCTGAGTGTAGCAGCAGGGGTTCTGGGAATCATACTTATGTGATTTTTTTTTTTTTTGAGACAGGGTTTCTCTGTATAACAGCTCTGGGTGGCCTGGATTCGCTTTGTAGACCAGGCTGGCCTTGAACTCAGAGATCCGCCTGCCTCTGCCTCCCAAGTGCTGGGATTAAAGGCGTGCACCACCACTGCCCGGCACTTATGTGATATTTTAATGGTCTGCTTTTATTTTTATTAATTTTTTAGAATTAAGTGTATTTGTGTGTATCGTGTGTACCTGTGTGCTGGGATGTGCATGTGAGTGCAAGTACCTGAGGATTCCAGAAGAGGGCGTCGGATCCCTTGGAGCTGGAGTCACAGGTGATTGTGAGCTACCTGGCATGGGTACTGGGACCCAAACTTGAGTCACCTGCGAGAGCTGTAAATTCTCTTAAGTGCTGAGCCATTCCTCTAGCCACACTTACATGCTAGTTCAGAAGCAACTCAGCCTTCCTAGGAGGGTAGCCTGAGATAGCAGAAAGAGATAACAAACTGAGTTTGGGTTCAGAGTCCGTTTGAACAAAGACTGAGCCTATGGTTCTCGTTGGGTTTTGCTTTCTTTACCTGTGGAATCAGATGTCAGTGCTGTGTAAACAGAATTGTTGAAAGGATCAGCATTTTTGAAATGCTGGGTGCTGTTTTTTTTAGCCATGGCAACAACTGTTGTCTGTGACTTCCTGCTGGACTTTAAAGAATGTTGGTATGATAATTGCAGAAAAGACCCTCGGCCACTGGAACTCTGTGCTGTTGCACACTCGTTCAGTTTCACTCTGGTTTCACATCCACAGAGGCCACCAGGGAGCCCATGAAGACTCATAAAACTTTGCTCACATTTTCCTTGGTCACATTTTGTAGGCTAGAGGTAGTAATATGGGAGTTGGGAGTGTAGTCTGTAAGAGTCAGTCTTGAGTTTTGCATGCCGTGGGTCCTGTGGACTCATGAACAATTCCTTGCGTGTGTGTGTGTGTGTGTGTGTGTGTGTGTGTGTGTGTGTGTGTATGTGTGATTTCGTTTTCAGAAACTTGTTCCTAGAGACACCACAGAACAACGTGGCAGCATTGTCCAAGGAATAAAAACCATTAATGCAACTGTCTTCTGGGTTCCCCTGCAAAAGACTGTCTGTGTGCTCGAGGGAGAGAATTTCAGCTTATTCACAAACTGTGTTATCTTTCCACAAGATATTCATTGTTTTGAAAATAGGAGAAAACCTCAACAGCTCTGAAGCATATAATTACGCTTTCTCATTACCCTACAGGAATGTTCCCTAGTGCTGTGATGATACACTTGAGGATGATTTGGAGGAAGGGAGAGAACTCAGGGGAAGAGCTGGAGGCAGGAGCCGAACAGCCCCCCCTCCCCCCTTTCCTCCCATTCTGAGACATTCGGTCTTTTCTGTCTTACGGGTTCTCACAGATTGGTGGCTTTTCCACAAGTCAACAGCCTAGGCAGAGTTTTGGTTTGGTTTGCGTTCTCAGGCTTCCCTTCTCCCTCTTTCCCCAGCTATCAGTGTAAGAAGTGATTTCAGAGTATTAAAGCAAATTCCACTACCGCTGAATCATATACAGACCCAGGGCCAAAAGATGACATCAGGAACATATGTGCTACAAAAGATGACATCAGGAACATATGTGCTAGCCTGAAGGGAAAACTTGGCTTTGGAAATGAGAAGGAGGTCTCCAGCGGGGAAAGCAGGGATACCAAGGCTGGAAGAGACTCCAAGAGGAAAACTGCTCTGTGCTTTTCTTCCGTTCAAGAAGTTACCTAAAAGGAGCCCCTGTGAGACGTTTATGCAGTTTTTGAGCAGGTCTAGGAAGCTCGGGTAGATGTATGTGCCTCACAGATAAAGCAGCCTGCCTGGGTGGGATAGACCCTAGTGGCTGTGACTCTTGGCGGCTTTCATTTTACAAGCCTGGAATTTTTTAAAGCAAGCTTTATTTCATTCAGAGTGGTTTCTGTGAGATATTAATTCATTAATCACACATGTCTGTCCCCGTATCCACCCATGCCAAAGAAGATGCTTTCTGTGATACATGTTTATCCAAGCGCATTGCAAGATTGGGATGTCATTTCTCCTCGTGTTCTTCTGAAGCCATGGGACAAATTCAAATCACTTTAAAATTTGACATCATGTTTGAGCTTTATGCAGACCTTCTTGTTTCCATAGTAACGAAATCACTTAGCAGTATAAGGAGCATGTGGAACAATATAGAAAACAAGAGGGAATCTGAATGAACCAAAAGACAAGAGTTAAGGTCAAAATTTCTTGGGCTCTATAAAATTTGCATTACTATTTCCTTTATCTCAAAAGATTAAACCAAACCTCCTTGGTGCCAGTATGTGTAAATTGCATTTACAGATCTTCTCAAGATGCAAGGTTGTCTTACTCCAATCTTCAGTCCTGCAGATGTCTGCAGTCCTCATTGTGTGTGGACAGATCTGCGGTCTCGTGTTTGAAACCTGTTTTCCTGGTCTTCCCCAAAGATCTTCCCTGTGTTCCCAGATGCCCATACACTAGGGTAAACTGAATTCTCTTCTGAGTAGGTAGTATTGGTGTGCAGGACAACACACTCACTCACCTGGTCACTCACTTGTTAGAAGTCTAGGTGTTGCGCACCCTGCATGACAGACAGTAAGCAACCAGACACAGAGGCATAAGTGGGCAGTTACCATCAGTGGTATGTGGTTTATTTATGAGGAGTTCAGTGTGAAACCTTCCACAGCTCCTGTGACTAATATCTCCCCTTTTCTAGATTCTTAGTCCTTGGGGATGCTTGATTGACACTCCTGTCCCTGGACAAATGTTAAAATGTTTGGTCCTTTAACTATTGGATTTTAGTCATATAGTACAGGATAATTATCCTAAAACCAACACACCAAAAGGATCAGGAACATAGACTTTGTTACCTATTAATGGGACACTTTGCCCTAGGGGTGCTACAATGTAAGCCCCCAGTGCAAGAGGAAGCTCTTAGCCCTCACATGACTGTTGAATTGAGATGGGCTGATATGTAGGGACACTCCACATAGGAAGAGTGGGAGAGGGAGGAGAGGGTGGTAGGGTGGAACTGGGAGGGGTGGAAAGAGGGCACTGTGATGGAAATGTAACTTGAAGTAATAAACAAATAAACAAACCAAAGCAAATAAGAGAGTGAGGGGAAAGAGGGTAGGAGAGTGGGACCAGGATGGGGAGAAGGGAGGGGTCTATGATTGAGATGTAACTTGAAGAAAAAAATAAATGTAAAAAAAACAACAACAAAAAAAAAACCTTCCATGGATGAGAAAACGTGTGCTCCAAATCTTATTTTTCCACTAACTAGACAAACGGGCAAGGCAAATGCAACATACTCACAGCAGCACTTCAGCTTTCAAATGATGAGGTGGATAGGGTTGTGTACTGGCATCTCCAGATCTCCTGGGGTCCCTTGCTGCAACTGAGCTGCACTTTCACCAATAGCCTACTGTAACCGAACTTTTAAATTATTATTTAACACTTATTTATTTATTACTAAATTCACTTATAACAAACACCAACAATTTCTTAACTATTAATTCTATAAATTCCTACAACCCCTTTAACCTATCCACTAAACCTATTGATAATCATAACAACTACTTTCATAACCTTTTAGAATGATACAGTCTCTGGAACAGGTCCTCAGTCGTCAGGAACACAGTCTTTGTTGTAGATTCTTTAACGCACTTAGCAGTCCTTTTTCTGGATCTCTCAGATGCAGGTTCGTCAGGGTCGTTGGTTATTGCAGTCTCACCTTAAATAAGGCTTCATGCTTTCTTCTCTGTGGGAGACCCCAGCTGTCTGCAGGCCAACTTACTTCTTTTGAATCAAGAACTCAGCTGCTCTGCCTCAGTCCTTAAAGCCAGGCACAGTTTCCCCTAGGCCACTGATCGGACAGAAGATATGTAGGGGTTAGATAAATTAGATTTAGAAAATATATAGGGGTTTCTGATACTGTCTCTTAATTTGGGGCATGAACAGCATTATCAGCATGAAGTCAGCAAAAACAGGAAAGACTTAATAGACTGAAAAACAAGGTTGAAGTCAGGAAAACAGGAAAGACTTAATGGACTTGAAGAAACAAAGTATCTGGCCTGACATTGTTTTCAGCTGCTAAGTGGGCGGAGACCAAATTAAGCTGAAACAGAGTTCCTCCTATTTAAGGACAGTGGATGGAGCCCAGAAAGAGAAGAGGCCCCTGATGCTAGAGAGCTCCAAGAGTCCTGCTGAAAAAAGGGCTGGCCATTGATGGCCAGCTCTCTCCCTGAAGCAGAAAGAAGCCGGTGAGCAAAGAAAGCCTGAGCAAGACACCAAAAGGCCAAGGACTGGACCCTGTGGCTCAGCTTTTGCCTGGAGGGGTTTGATCTGTCCGATCAGTGGCCTAGGGGAAACTGTGCCTGGCTTTAAGGACTGAGGCAGAGCAGCTGAGTTCCTGATTCAAAAGAAGTAAGTTGGCCTGCAGACGGCTGGGGTCTCCCACAGAGAAGAAAGCATGAAGCCTTATTTAAGGTGAGACTGCAATAACCAACTTACCCTGACGAACCTGCATCTGAGAGATCCAGAAAAAGGACTGCTAAGTGCGTTAAAGAATCTACAACAAAGACTGTGTTCCTGACGACTGAGGACCTGCCCCAGAGACTGTATCATTCTAAAAGGTTATGAAAGTAGTTGCTATAATTATCAATAGGTTTAGTGGATAGGTTAAAGGGGTTGTAGGAATATATAGGATTAGTAGTTAAGAAATTGTTGGTGTTTGTTATAAGTGAATTTAGTAATAAATAAATAAGTGTTAAATAATAATTTAAAAGTTCGGTTACAGCCTACCATAGCCTCTCTTCACAGTGCCAAGCCTCAACTTTTTTTATGATTTCTTTAGTCCTGGGCCTTCAACTGCCACTGAGTCAGCACCTTCACAAATAGCCTCTCCTGGCCTCTCATAATGCCAGGACTCAGCTGCTCTCCATGACCCCTTCACGCTGGTTCCACTCCAAGGATGCTGCTGTTCTTGGTGGTCTTCCCATGGTATGAGGAGTGAGTTGATCTGGATATGGAGGCTAGAAGACACAGGCTTTTGATCCAGATCTTGAGGTACACCCATAATCTGATCCATACCTTATGTTGGAGGTCTATATAAGGACAAAGGAAGAAGGAAGATGTTGTTCATACTTCACCTGCTTGTACTCACTTAGCCAGCACACCCACTGGAGCCTACTTCTTCAGGATTCCAGTTTATACAGAAGACCAGCTGAGACACCCAGGCTCATTAGACTGAGCAATACTAGATTCTTGGACTCTCCATTCTCAGCTGCCCATTGTTGGATTAGGTGGACTGCAGATCCTGAAGGCACAAGCAAGTTACATAAAGAAGTTGCCCAAATTCCTATAGTTCCTGTCATAATGCCATCTGGTGCCAAGCATGCACCTGTAGTCTCATAGATCGGTTGACTGAGGAAGAGAAGACTAGGTAGTTTCTAGTCTTCTTTTTTTTTTTTTTAAATAAATTAAGTCTTTTTTTTTTTTTAAAGATTTATTTATTATGTATACAGTGTTCTGTCTGCAGGTATATCTGCAGGCCAGAAGAGGGCACCAGATTTCATTATGGATGGTTGTGAGCCACCATGTGGTTACTGGGAATTGAACTCATGACCTCTGGAAGAGCAGCCAGTGCTCTTAACCGCTGAGCCATCTCTCCAGCCCAGTTTCTAGTCTTCTATTTGAAGTCTTCTAAATCTGATTTAGCAATAGATCTGCACATTATGCAGGAATCACCCAGAAGTGGATAGCTACAGCGTTACAGTCCCTTTCTGGGAACCCTGAAAGATACTGGTGAAGGGAAATCTTCACAGTGGGCAGAACTTCAGACAGTGCACATGGTCATACATTTTGTTTGGAAGGAGAAATGGCCAGATGTGCTATTGTTCACATGGGCTGTAGCCAATGGATTGGCTGGATGGTCAGGGACTTGGAAAGAGTGTGATTAGGAAATTGGTGAGAAAGACATCTGGAGAAGAAGTACGGATATAGATCTCTCCAAATCAGCAAAGGATGTGATATTTGTGTCCCATGTAAATGCTCATCAAAAAGTGACTTCAACTGAGAAGAAGTTCATTAATCAAGTAGATATGATGACCCATTCTTTGGACAGTCACTCTCTTTCTCCATCCATCACTGGCACTAACCAGTGCACAAAGTGGCTATGGTGGCAGAAATGGGGATTATGCATGGGCTCAACAACATGGACTCTACTCACTAAGGCTGACCTGAGGCAGTCTGTTGGGGTAGTGTTAAGCATTCTAAATGTTAATTAATTGGTCCTGCTTGCTGTCTGTTACTTATATTGACTCTGATTGGTTAAATAAAATTCTGAGGCCTGAGATTGGGCAAAGACAGAGAAAGGTGGGACTTCCTGAGATTAGAACAGGAAGCCTGTGCTTTAGACAGAGGATTAATTCATTCCAGTCAGGAGCAGGAAGACGAAGACATACGCCATGGGTTAGAAAAAGGAACCTCATTCCACATGGCCAGGAACATCGGCATAGCGTGGAGAATGGCAGTCCAAGGGGACGTATGTATATATGGGGTCATATTTGGGTAATAGAATTAATAGCTAGCTTAGATGGACTAGGGTTGCACAATTCAGGCCAAGATTGTTAAAAATCCATGCAGTCTCTGTGTCTATTCATTTATAATAATGGCAGGTTAAGAATTAACACCGCCGAATCAATTGAATATAACATAAACACTGGTAAATAATTTAATTAGCCATATTTCTTTTTACAGCAGTCTTTGTTCTATTCTGGTACAAATACCCCTTCCCCCAGTCCCTTGTTCCCTTCCCCTTATCTCTTGTTCCCTTTCCCTTCTCCCTCTTCCTCTATCTCCTACCTTTGTCCCTAATCTTTGCCCTCTGTCCCTCTGAGGCAAATAGTTCTTTTTTTTGTGGTGAGAACTTGGTCTTGGGGTGTCTTGAGCCAACTTCGAAGTTCCCTATAGTCCACTGCTTACAACACGCTAGTGGCCATGCCTCAAATCCATAGGGGAACACCCAGTTACAAGAGCACCCAGTTCTGAAGAGATGGCTCAGAGTGTTAACGCACTCACCAATAAGCCTGACAACTCTGGACAGAGAGAATGCCTGCAATGTTCCACACGTGTGCCATGGCACATACACATGGGCATATACACACAGAGGAAGTAAATGAGTCTAAAAAAATTAAGAAACATCTATCCTGTGATACTTCATTAAACAAACATTGACTTTCCTGGGTAATGTCTTCTCTTTGGCCATGCCAGGAACTGGAGCCATATGGAGGCCCTTTGCCTCAAATTAATTTCTTGTTTTTAGAAGCTGGGAATGCTAGTTCAAATACCTCCCCAAAGACTGGCACCCAAAGAGAATTCTGACACCTTCCCTCAGTTCTCACACAATGACTTGATTGTCTTTTGTTGTTATTGGTTTTGATTGTTTGTTAGACAGAGTGTCATGTAATACTTTCTGGCCATGAACTCACTAGGGACCAGAGCCTGTCTTGAACTCTTGATCTTCCTGTGTCTCCGTCCCAAGCGCTGGGTTTTTATAGCCATATCTGGTTCCACTTGACAGGTTTTGAGGGTTTTCAAAGCAAGGGCTCTTCCTGTGAGGGTGGGCAGGTTGTGGTTATGAGCCTTCCTTGCATGTGTGCCCAAGGACACATCGCAGGTATGGAGACAGGCTCTGGAAAGAGGTTCCAGGAATTAGAATATCTGACACCTTGTTTTGTGAGATGGGTTTTATCCTGTGACCCCCAACACAGCACAGTCCAAAGGACAAATGTGAGACCTAGGTGCACGGCTGAGGACGCCGTGCCAAGAAGGGACTGACCTGCCTTTGTCTAGCCTCCTCTGTGCTTTCTGTGTATGTCCTCCAACCTGCCCTTGTGCTTCTGGTAAGTGGATGTATCCGTTTACAGACTGATCGTCTGTAGCAGAAACTCAGATTGTGTCTCTTTTAGAACTGTATTAGATGTTCAACCGATGTTTACTTATTAATAAGACAGTTGCCGTGGCCAACACTCTGGATTGAGATAGGTGAGTACACAGATTTTCAGGCCTATACTTGTGTTTTACCTATAAATTCACAGTGTTGCTCTGGAAATATATCCATTTTTTCCTGATTATAATATAAAAAATAAATATTAGGCTGACCCTTTGATTCCAGCACTCAGGAGACAAAGGCAGGCGAATCTCTGAGTTCAAGGCTAGCCTGGTCTACAGAGAGAGTTCCAGGACACCTGGAATTACACAGAGAAATCCTATCTCGAAAAAGAAAAGATAAATATTCTCTAATTTAATGACATTTGATTAATACACTAAGTGCAGGTTAGCTTTCCAAGGCAAGGTTATTAGAGTGACCACACTGTTCTGAAGTAGCACATTTTATATTCATGGAAGAACCATGTAAGAGGTACCATGTAAGAGGTCACAAAAAGTGTATACAGTATTTTTTTCTGCATTCAGAGACAGACCATTTCTTTTTCTGTTGAGATGTCTGAATGAGCCTTTGCCTAAAGTGTTAAACCATGTCTTAGAGCAGAGAATGTAACAACACAAACAAAAATGAAAATTTCATGTAATATCTTGCTTTAGTTTTCCATCGGTATAACCAAATGTCTGAGACAGAGAATACAAAGGGAAGAAAGATTTATTCTGGCTCAGAGGTTTTTAAGGACAGTCGTACGGCCAGTTGCTTTTGGGCTGTGCTGAGAAGGGACATTGCTGTGGGAAGTGGGCAGGGAGACAGAAACCACTCAACCTAATGCATCTAAGGAAGCAAAGAGTTAGTAAAGGGCCTGAGTCTCAAAATGCCCTTCAGTGACACACCTCCCAATGACCCAATTCCTTCCATTAGGCTCCACCTCCTAAAGGTTCCTTTGCCTCCCAATAGCACTACAAGTTGGGGACCAAGGCTTTAACATATCCTCTGAATGACATTAAGAGGCAAACCATAACAGTAATTGACAAAAAACTAAGACCCACACCCCACCTTACCACCGCCCCTTGCAACAGGGTCTCACTGTAGACTTGAAGCCAGAAGGATGCTAGGTCATTTGTCCTGAGAGTACCAGGTGTTGGCAACTGAAGCTATGGATTGGAGTGAAGGAGGGAAGATGAGGCCACATAGAGCCCAGTGGCGGGTCTAGTATAAGGAAGTGACATGTGGGCAGCTTCCTTTAGTTGAATGGATTGAATTTTAGACCTGTGTGTGCATGGCAGATCTGCCCAACGTTGCCCACCTCTGCCCAACACACCGCCTACCACTCCCTGACTTGCGCTTGAACAGAACCAAACTATCTGAATTTCCCTGCATAAAGGGTGTTCTTCCTTGCCAGCTCACTTTTGATTATGCTGTTCTCTTTGCCTAGTGTCTTACTTCATTTTCTCATGCCCATTGGGATGCAGGAATCCCTAATTAGGATCAGTTAAGGCATTACTTCTTCAAACCCCCATCATTTCCTTCCAAACCTGTGTTAAATGCTATTCCTCTGTGCGGTTGTGTGAGGTTGTACAGTTCTTGGATTTGAACTAGGGACTCATGCATGCTAGGCAGTGCTCTGTCACTGAGATCCAGTTCCGGCCCTTGTGCAGATTTTTTATTGTATAAAGTCCTCTTGACAAAAGAATGAATTTGTGCCCAAGCTCTTCCCCTTGCTTAGGGTCCAGGGCTGGCATTCTCATATCTTATCACCTCAGATGTCCTCCAATATGCGAGAACATTCAAGCCATCCTTCTTCCATGTTCTCCCTCTGTTAGGTTATAAGAGCCTAGAGAGCTATAGAATAAAAATGAGACCACAGAGAAGGCACTGAGCTGGAGTCACCAGCTTCAAATAAGAAATGCTCCTGCAGTGGTTTGAGGGCCAGGCATTTGGTAGTCAGGAATTCAGACTCTCTCTCACACTGACTCAGCCTGTGGCCTGTGGGTGACTCGGGTTTCTTAAGCCTTAATGCAGGCATAATGACACTCGCTGCTTTGGGAGGGGCTATTAAGGTTAGCCAACTGCGTGCCAATGCAAGGATGAAAGGGGTTAAAAACTGTAATTTGTGAGGCCTGGTAAGTTGTGCTACTCGTCATCCGTGTTGGGCTTGGAGCTGGAGCAGATGATTCTTGGCCTCAAAGCCTTCTTCTTAGAAAACACAAGAGCCAATAGGAAGAAGAGGCAATGTGTGGGCTGGAGTGAGGAGGTAGAAATCTGAAGCAGCCAGCTCTCCCACTTCCCTTGAAGGCAAAGGTGGAGAAATAAGAACTCTGGTAGACTTGCTGGATGGCATGCTCTAGTCTAGAGTTTGACAGCTTCCGCTCCTGGCTGATTGCTGAGACCACCCCTGACAGGCCCACTGTGTGCAGACTCCAAGACTCCCTGATCTTTGTGGCCATTTGTCCTGTGGCAATCAGGACTAGTTATAGTCTCAGTTGTGGCTGTTGGCACTGATTCTAGAGACCATCTGCTATCTTAGCTAAAGAGGTTTTTTGTCTTTGTTTTTGTTTTTTAAGTATTGAAGTAGAAAGAATTTATCTTAGAAGCGAGGCTCTGAGGAGAAGGGTGCTTGCTGGCTCACTTTAAAACCCATGTTGGAAGCCACACTGGTCCCTGCATTCATTATTTTTGTATTGCTATGATAAATGACAGAAGCAACTAAGGAAGGAAAGGTTAATTTGGCTCACAGTTTGGAAGGTTACAGTCCATTTCGGCAAGGAAGGAATACTAGGGTGACTCGTTACTGGCACAGAGCCCTTGTGTGACTTAGACCAGGAAAATAGACCTCAGAAGTTATTGCTGAAGACCAGCCTGAACTTACTTTCTTTCTCCAGTGTGGTTCCATCTCCTGCAGCCTCCAAAACAGGGTCATAAGGTGGGAACCAACTTCTGAAAACATGAACCTGTGTGTGGCATTTCAGATGATTCAAACCATAACAACCTCCAACTAACCCCCCCCCCCCCCGGGTGGTTTTGCTAACAGGAGAGAGGTGATTTTCAAATGTCATGCTTTTTTACTGTCGCTCCATATTGATGGGAAACTACACCTCATAGGTGACAAAGCTTGGCAGAAGGTTCTGGGAGGGAATAAAGGATGGATGGGCGTGGACATACCGACTCTCCTCACATGGCTTGTCTTCTTATTCTGATCCTTAAAGGCCTGCTGCCGGACCTCCTTCCTGGTCCCTATCTCATGTCTATGGTCCATGACCTTGGAGCATCTCCAAAGCGTTGCCACATGCAACGGGCGGTGACAGCTCTGTGAGTTCAGAGTGACACCGTGATGGGGTTGTGACTTCGGAGAATCCTGTAATGGGGTTGACTCTTCACATCATCCCTGTCACCGATGACAACACTGTGACTCCAGAGTCCTGTCTTAACTGTATCAGCTGAAACCCTAAGGCAAATTCTGAGTCAAAATGCTGCTGCAGGAGAGGCTAATGATCCGGGAATAAAAATCCCAATCTCTTGGGGAAACTGAAATGCTTCACAGGTCCCAGGGGATGGCTGTGAGTGTTGCCTGCTGTCTGTTGGGGACTTGAACAGTGTTGAGCATGTTGGGTAGGATTTGGTGTGCAAAGAAATTTAATAACTAAGGGGATTACCAATGCTGAGAAATATCAACAAGTTGAAGAGTCTTCCTGCTTTGTCAAGTCAGGCAACGACACCTGGGCTTCAAGAGCTCTATCGATTTATTGAGTACTCCTGTATTCTGTCTGAGCATGTTGCTGGGAGCTGATACACATGTAGAGAAAGCACACAGTGATCTTTGTCCTTGCATGTATCATTCTGCTGGAGAGACGTGCAAAGCAGAAGGGAACACGGCATCCCTGACTGAATGATGAATGCTCTCTCCAGCCATCCTGAATCTATGTGGGATTGTGATGCTGGTCCAGTTCCCACCCCAATAAGTCTCTTTCTCTATGTCAGGGGGGCACCAACAGGCGCTAACATAAGGAAGGGGCAGTGAGATACAGGAGTGACATTTACAATATTTAGCACCCAGTGTAGCACGGGTGCTGGCCAATCAGATGGACACATGTGACTGTGCTGCCAGCGTCAACCCATTTCTTTCAGGGGTCTCAGGAGAAAGCCTGGATGGAGTAGCTGGGGTGGTCTGCTTTCCCAGAGAAGGTGCCTGGGACATTGGCTATAAGAGGGCTTGGAAGTAGCCATGGAATGACTGGATCAGACAAAAACCATATGGATACCAGTTCTGCTCCCCCAAAAGAATCTAGAAAAGTGATAAGCTCTTGTGAGGTCTCAGTTGGAGTTCTGTTCAAGACTTCCAGTGTTAACTTTATTCTGAATTTTTATATTTACTTATTTTATGCATATGAGTGCTTTGCCTGAATGTATGTGTGTGTACCACATGCTCTGGCCTACCAGAGGCCAAAAAATGTATCGGGCCCCCTAGTTCTGAACCTTCACGTGGGTGCTGGGATCTCAGGTCCTCTGCAAGAACAAGTGCTCTTAACTACTGAGCCATCTCTCCAGACCCCTGCTGTTAAGTTTAAAGTTTGAATCTGGATTAGAACTCATAGCTACTGAGTCCTCAAAACCTTATATGATGGCTTTAAAATAAGATGACCTTAATGATTGTCACATGTGGCATCCAGGTAGAGCCCCAGCTATCAGGGCACCAGCCCCATGAAAATAAAGCTTTTATTGGGAAGAATGTGGCCAGCCCTGCCAAGAGCTTTGATGTGGTGGCCTTTTTCTTTGGATCTCCTTTTGCCAGGCCACGACCTGCTTTGCACAAGAATGGATGAGACCAGAGCCACTCCTCTTTGACAGGGAGATGGGACACACTGTTTTCAGGGAGTGGCACTGAACCAACAATAGTTACGGTTGTTGGCCAGCCAGCACATTACTAGTCCTGCTGGTTCCTAACTTGTCATCGTGGCTTGGCAACCTCCACTGGCTTTTATTGAAGACTTAATTGAAGCATGTCTGATGCCTGAATGTCTTTGCTGCCTGACAACCTTGAAAATGGAAGAAGAAAGAAAATGAGCCAAACAACAGTATGTCCTGTGCACGCTTTCCTCCCTCAGGTGGATCTTGGCAGGAACTTTCTTTTCTGTGGTGTGCACAATAACTCAAGGATGGCTGGGCTGATTAGAGGCTGCTTGGAGAGTCAGTCACTCGCCCATCTGAAAGGATGAGATCTAAAAGGATGAGATGCCAGTCATTCATATTCCTTAGTAAGGGATATGGAGAAGAGAACCGCTCTATACTTGACCCTTGGTGATCAGTGGTGGCCAGGAGATTCCAGGCGAGTTCATTTACAGTCTGGCCAGAATACTGTGGCAATGGCACGCAAAGAGAACTGGGCCAGTTTGGTTTTGACTCTTGGGATCATCCAGGAACTGTTGAGAGTCTGGGAGAGGGACAGGTGGGTTCAGTGTCTCGACAGACACACACTTACGGGGTGGGGTCAGAGAGTGGGTGCTCAAGCGCATTCATGACAGTCCAGGTCAGATGTGTGAGAGAGGATGTGGGAAAGACAATAGGTGCCACCATGACAGGATTGCTTCACTCAACTCTTATTAATGAACATCTGTGGTGTGTCAGTCACTCATCCGGGTGTGAGGGATGCATTAGTGAACAAAGCTGATGAGAATCCAAGTCTCATGGAGCGAATATTCTACTGGGGAGACACAAAATAATCAGGGAAAGTTGGAAATAGATGTTGGGTGCCAGGGAGAGTTAGAAAGGACGCAGGAAGTGCTGGAACAGCGGGGTGCTGGACTGGCTGGCACAAGACTCTGGGTTCCATCTCAAAAAATACACACCCAATACAAGAAAAACACCAAAGGAGAACTGAGTCAACAAAATGATCAAAACTCAGACATCTGGTTGGTAATGGATAAATAGGATTTATTATGCTATTTTTTTAGTATGTTAAAACTTTTTATAATAAAAAAATTTCACAAAAGGATCAGGAGGCCATGGAGGGAGGATGTGGTCACATGGGGCCTATGGATCATGACATGAACTTTGTGTCTCGCTCTGAGTGACATGGGACCTTTAGAGCATTTTGAGCACAGAAGGGTGATTGACTAGACAGAGCATTTTGCACATCTTGGAGCTGTAGGCATGAGGGTTCACTTCCTGCCTAGAGGTCCATTAGGGTCCTGGGGAAAGGACTGTTGCAGTATCTGTTTTTAGCTTAAGCTAAAATCTCTGGGTTTTTTTTTTTGTTGTTGTTGTTATTGTTTTTCCCTTGTGTATTCCCATAGCAAATTGCCTTTCATCTATCTTTAGGAGTCTCTGTCCTTCAAGCAAGAACAATTGATGACAATGCTTTCTTATCCTTGGCTGGTACTTTTGGGGCTCAGACAAGGTGTGCAGCATGAATACCTTGGGCTGCTTTTCACCTCTGCTCAGGAGGTCAGGAGAGAACCTCTCAAAGTCTATGAGTGGTGCAGTCTCCCCGTGATTTCATAAAGACCTTAGGTGGCCTAAGAATGTTTTATTTTATTTGGAAAGCTTAAGACAAAAAGTGCATTTGGATCAAGAACAAATGAAGGTCTCCTTACTAATTTTAAAATCTCGTGTTATTAAAAATGAAGAGACTACAAGAAACGGGAGCCAGAGAGGTGGCCCAGTGGTTAGGGATGCTTGTTGCTCTTCTAAGAGGAACCAGTATCCATACTGTGTGTCTCACACCACTCACGACTCCTTCTTCTGGCCTCCATGGGTACCTGCACTCATGTTCACATACAAACAGACACACAAATACACATAATTAAAAAAAATTTTTTCCTTTAATCCCAGCACTTGGGAGGCAGAGGCAGGTCGATCTTTGTGAGTTCGAGGCCAGCCTGGTCTACAAAGTGAGTCCAGGACAGCCAGAGCTACACAGAGAAACCCTGTCTCGAAAAAACCAAAAAAAAAAAAAATTTTTTTTTTAAAGGATACAAAGACACTCCCTGTGCATCTCAAGTATGGGAAGATGGATGGCTTCCTAGAAGTTAGCAGGTATACCTGATCAAAGATGGCAGCCACTAAGGCAGAGTTCTGTCAGTTATTATCCGCTTCTGTGCTCCATGGATCAACCAGACCTCATCCATTAGGGTCCTGTATAAGTTGGCATTTGTTATATCAATAAGGTCAAAGAAGTATTATCTAAAAATGGAACTGAATCTGTCCCTGAAGCCAACTTTCTCAACCTCAAAAACTCCACTCTTTCATCACGCTTTGCCCACAAATAACTCCAGGGAAGCCAGGATTCACACTTGAGGATGTGCTGCAGGTAGCCATGTGAGTTCCCCATCATAGAATGTTACAGAACCAGTTTTCCAGAGAGCACCTCAAGCTGTTACTAATGAATGAGCAAGTATGAACTGGATATGTTCTAGTAGCATCATTTTGCCTGTGGATTCCTTTTGTAATACTTGAGCCAAATGCTACATTTAATTTTTCCAAGTAAACGTTTTACTGAGGAAGGGAAATTTTGAGAAGACTCGTTGGTTTCTTATACTTTGTAGGAAGAAGTGTTGAAACATCAAGACTAATTGGCATGTACGCGGTGTGCGTATACACTGCTCTGTGTGTTTGTGTTTATAGCTTGTTATCAACCATCATCTATAAACTACTCCGATGAACTTGGCCAATTTCGTCAGTCCTGTTTTACAGAAAAACGATGGAGGAGGCGGACAATGGTTTTAGATGCCATAATGCCGATCACATGGCTGCAGTGATAGTCGGAGCCAGCACACACACTGGTCAGGACTGATCCCTTCAGAGCAGCAACGGTTTTGAGTTGAGACTCACCCCCAAAGCACCATGACCAAGCCTTTTGTGTAGCTGTGCAAATCTGCAGCATGGCCTCTGAAGTTAGGGCTCCTGTTTGGTTCCAGTGTTTGTTCTTTCAGGTCATAGAGGACTGTCATCCAGAGAGGCTGGATCTAGAAAACTCACCTGGGAGAGACTATCTATCTCATTCTGCAGGAAACCCAGCTTTGGTTTAAATGACCAATGTATAGAGGCAGTTCTGCTTGGAATGTGATTTTGCACCTATCTTTCTGTCCAGCCAAGGCAGAGAAACAAAGAAAACTTACCTGCCTCCCCACAGCTGCCAAAGCTCATCCCAAGAAGCAAGCTCCTTCATGAAGTGTTTTATCAGCCAATGATATTCTAAAAATACACAATACTTCATTAATATGCTTAAAGATAAGTTAATTTGTTCCCATCAAGGCCACCCAAAGCCAGAGCCTGGTATTTCTCTTCAAATGGCAGCAATTATTTTCTTTCACATTTTACTACTTTGAGTAGCTGCTGAAACAGAGAGCAAACATTTTTTTTTTTTTTTTAAGATTTATTTATTATGTATACAGTGTTCTGTCTGCAGGTATATCTGCAGGCCAGAAGAGGGCACCAGATTTCATTATGGATGGTTGTGAGCCACCATGTGGTTGCTGGGAATTGAACTCATGACCTCTGGAAGAGCAGCCAGTGCTCTTAACCGCTGAGCCATCTCTCCAGCCCAAGAGAGCAAACATTTTTCATGGTTAACATAATAGAGGTTCCTGCATGACAGGTGGCTTTTCTCTTGCTTGGTGCCCCTCAGTGTGCTGGCTAATGCTTTGCTAGCTTGACACAAACGAGGGCCGTGGTTCTCAACCTTCCTAATGCTTCAACCCTCTAATACAGCTCCTCATGCAACTGTAAAGTTAGTTTCATCGGCACCTCATAGGTGTAATTTTGATACTGTTATGAATAGTAATGTCAATATGTACATTTTCTGATGGTCTCAGGTGACCCCTATGAGAGAGTCATTTGACCCCCAGGGAGTCTAGACCCACTGAGCTAGAATCATCTGAGAAGAGAAAACCTAAATTGAAAAAAAATGCTTTCCTAAGATTGATTGATGTAGGAGAAGCCAGCCCACTGTGGGCAGTGCTATGCCCACACAGGTAGTCCTGGGTAGTAAAAGAAAGCAGGCTGAGCAAGCCATAGGGAACAAGAGAGTGAACAGCATTCTTCTGAGGCTCCTGCTTCAGGTTCTGCCTCCAAGTCCCTGCCCTGACTTCCTTTGATGATAGACTGGGAGGTGAAAATATCAGATGAAATAAACCCTTTCCTCTCCAAACTGCTTTTAGTCATGGCGTTTTAGCATAGCAATAGAAACCTTAAGGCCCTGATACTCAGGCTCTTTCTGACTCCCCTTCTGGTCCCTGAACCTTTCACTAGTTGAGTTGGCAGGATAGGGAAGAGAACACCAAGGCCAGATGTCACTTCTGCTCATTGTTCCCTTAGTGCGACCCAGCCGCCCATGTAGGAGTAAGTGAAACTGGGGAATATGACCCGTGGCTGGTCAGCCAACCCTTAGCAAGAATGTGACACTGCAAAAGCAGGGACGAAAAATCTCTCATCTCTGCCACTTCCTGTGGAAATGAAGATAATGAACAAGACTGTTTCCCATGGAGCTCTTAAACGTGGCACCACTTTAGGAAGTACCAGATTTGCACAGTTCTCTTTCTTGTCAAATTACCTGGGACCGTTGTAGAGCAAGGATCCATGTCACACAGCTATTGTGTGGGCTCAGGCAAGTCTGACCCATCTGGAGGGCTGGAGGGGATTCTGTTCGAATAAAATTCCAATGAACTTCAAGGGGAGGCACGCGAGGAGCCAAATGGGAACCTCTGGGCAACCAACATGAACGGGGACAGCGCAGGTGTGGGAGAGGCCGAACCCTTGTAGGTCTACAAAATCTGTCAGCAGGGTAGGCTGGCTCTCTGGAATCAGAATGGAGAGATAGAACTGAGGACAGTAAAGTTGGCATTATTAGATCTTGTTACTGTTTTGAGCCAAATCTGGACATTGCAATATGTACACCTGATTTTCCTACTCTGCCATTTTCATCTATATAACTTGTTTATCCAGGAAACTCCTCAGGAGATAAAAGTTAGAGATAACTTTATTGATCATTGCAGAAACTTCCCAAAAGAACTATCCGTTAAGAAATAGTCAAACATCAAACAGCAGTTTACACCTTAAGAGACTTGGAAACTCTTGACTTCAAAGCCTGCTATATTTTGCCCACCAATCCTAAAATAGGATATTGTTGTTCTTGATCAGTTTTGAGCATGCTTCCACATCAAAAGACTACCATCAACAACACCTCCAAGTCTCCGGAACTGTATTTTCCCATCCCCCACACCTGGTCTGCTGCTTAGTCCGGAGGAGTGTTCTTATTTACTGCCGTGGAAAACAAACTGGACTCTCACCTATCAGTAGGGTGTTGGTGGAATATTTTGTGCAGCCAGTATTCCCCTGCATCATAGCCTGGAGGATGTGCACCAACTTCCAAAAGGAAGAGAAGCTGTAAGAATACAATAAATAATGTAAGAAAAATGGTACTCGAGTGAGAAACTGGGCTCCACTGGCTGCTGAGAGGTGACCAGCTAAGTCCCCGGTCTCATTCTTTGGCTCAATGAAGAAATTGCTAACATTGCTGGAGGAAGTATTTGCTCTTCGGTGGTTCAGAGAAAGGCTGGAACTCAGTGGAGCACAACCAAGTGGCTAGAGTAGCTACAGGACATCCGGGACACACAGAGTCTCACAGAGACAACCTTGAGGGTACAGAACAGCAGAGGTTAGAGGCCAACAGTGGCCCCCCAGGGTGCTCCAGGCATGAGTATCATTGTACAGGCAATAGTAGTGACTTCATGGCTGAACTCTTAGCTGGGCTCCCAGTTGCTTATCTCTGTAACCTTCAAGCCTGCTCATACATGCCTTTGCCTACAGGACTGGTATCAAAGATCCTATGAGCTTAAGAATCAAGTGTCTCAGCCTGCGTTCCACACCACCGAGCAGCCACAGCCAGAAAGAGGCAGTTATGAAGTGGGTTCATTTTGAGCAAAAAGCCTGTGTAGTTGGGATGGACAAGAGCCAGGGGAAAGAGCCTGCTGCCTTCCCCATACACCCAGAATTCTCCTGCCTCTAGGCTCCTCCCATGGTAGCTGGGTCAGTAGGTCGAAGACTGACACCTAATCTCGGGTTGGGGAAGGAAGAGGACTTGGAGTCTCAGCAGAGTGAAAATCTATACAGACCACTTCTGCTCACCTTCGCTTTCCCTGAGAAATCCCGGAGGCTACTCAGTCATACTGTAATTTCTGTGGTCGAGGTAGCTTTACTTTGCTTTTTTAACAGTTTCTAGGGGCAGGGGAAGTCTGGATTGTGTGTGTGTGTGGGGGGTGCCTCTGAGAAGTATGGGGGTGTTGGGGAAAGGAGAGGGAGTTCTGCGGAGTTTGGCACACTTCAGAAGAAGTCAGGCGTGGCAGGATGTCATATGGGGCTCTGTAGCCAGAGGAAGTAGCTTGACATTCAGCATGTGTACGTGTGGGCTGCTCACAGGTGAGGACGGGGCTAGACAATCCTGCCTACAAATTCCTTTCCTCCTCCACAAATCTGGCACATTTGGATTAACATCGGCTCAGTGCTCTGGAGAATTTAATCTGTGTGATGAAAACATCTGCTTGGCCTTGACCTTCATGCCTAAAGAATAAATATTTCATAGTAGAAAAGTATCTAGGACCAGAAATATTAAGAACAAAACAGAAAAACACCAGTGGTCTGAGTTCTCTGTGTAAAGCAAGCAGCCCCTCTGTGTGGGGACAGACTTCTTCATGCTCAGTCACAACTGATGGGAAACACCAGCAAACAGAGAGGTCAGGCTTCTGTCTGGAGGGTGAACCCTGGCGACATGCAGCCTAGTGTTTGGTTAAATGTTCTGAGATGCAGTGAGAGCTGGGAATTCTTCATACATAGAGAGCTGTTTCCACTGAAGATCTAGAGAAGGATGGACTAATTCAGGTGAAAGGAGGGTGGCAGGAAGAGTAGGTGAGCAAGAGGAAGAACTGGGGAGATGTGGAGAGCTGTTCCAGGTGCCATCAGGATTCCCCACCGCCATCTGAAAGTGACTGTCAGCACCTTCATCAGCCTTGCCACAATTAATACATGTTTGTTTAATAAACAGATGTATAGAGTAGAAATGTGGGAAAAAATTTTGGCAGACACAGTAGCACATGCCTGTCACCTCAACACTCAGCAGGCAGAGGCAGGAGGAGGGTCACTTCAAATCTTGGTCTACCTAGAGTTCCAGGCTAGCCTGTGCTACATAGAGAGTTCCTGAGCACCTAGGCTGGGATGAGACCTTGTCTAAAAAAAAACAAAACAAATAAAATAAGACTACTTATTGAACTTACCATTAATAAAGAGAGATATAAAGAGTATAAAAGGGTAAGCTATAACTCACTTTTGACAAACTGATGAACTCATCCATGGTTTAAAATGGAAATATACAGAAAAGTATAACCTATAATTTATTCACTTCTGGATGGATAGGCACATTAAATTTATCCCCTTTTTCTTTTCTTTTTCTGTGTGTGTGTGTGTGTGTGTGTGTGTGTGTGACAGGTTTTGCTGCTGCCAATACCCCTGTAGGGACACGTTACTGAACCTTCACTCACATACCTGCAGGCTAAATTAGAGCAGCGGCTGCCTGAGCTCATAGGTGTACGTGTAAATATCGTGGTAGGTTATACCTGCCCTTTGCAGAAAAGCTACGAGGGGCCACAGAAGAATTTTGCTTGTTATTTCAATCCTTAAATATGCTTGCAAGGGCGTTAATATCATCAGTGATCACAGACGATGGTGGAGGAGGGGTCTGGTGAAGAGCTGAGAAGTAGAACTTGGATTCCCATATGCAGAGACCAACTGAGAGTTACAAGAGAAGATGCTAAGAATGGAAAGGCCTTGGCCATGCCCTAAGAGAAGATCGAAAAGGCCTTGGCCGTGTCCTGGTCCACGTGGTCCCAGCCTGGCTGTATCATGTGAGGCAGGGAGACACTGGGAAGCACCATTTCTTGCCAACAGCCATGGAGCTAGACTGGGAAACAGTAGCTACCCTGGGTGGTAACCTTTCTAGTACTCCTGTGGGTTTGCATGTGTGGGCCACAGAAGACTTTCTTCCACCCCACCCCCCAAAAAACCCCACTGCTTAACATGAAGAAACTCATCTGTTCTGCTTCAATCACAGGAGGTGGTCATGAGACTTGGTTCTGGTCTGTTCTTCCCAAGGTGCTTGTGAGGGGCAAAGTTGGGAGACTATCATGTATACCACCCTGCCTCTGTGTGGGGATGTTCATCATCCTTTCCTGTTTCTGGTCACCAGAGCTGGTTAGTTCTCATGTCCATTGGTTGTACTATCAGGGAAGGCTTCAGAAGTCTGCTGTTACCAGTCTCAGAAGACGCTGGGGAAAGCCCACAGAAGAGAAGCCGTCAGAACATAAGAGGATTTGAAGCTGCCGTCTTTGCTTGAGGCGTCTTCAGTAGAGAACCATGATCAGCCAGCTCGGGGCAGAATGCTGCTCAAGAGGTGAGTTCAAACATCAGGAGACCAAACAGGAAACTCGATGTGAATCATCAGTCGGGGCAGACTGTAAGGAGAGGGACCATGCGACTTAGTCAGGTGAAGTGACTCTGAAGTGTGTATAGAGGTGGGCCGAAGTCATATGAGCGACACTGAGGATTTAGAAGTAATTCTAAGGTTGTATGAAGCTGACCAGAGTGGGTTCTGCTCCTCAAGAAAGGACAGCTTAAGACACTGGGCATGTACCTCAGCTCCAGGCTTTCTGAGAGAAGGCCCTCCTGACCCACCAGCCTGTTGGGCTCAGTGCTCTGTTTCTGAGGGATCTAAAAACCTTTGACTTATGTGTCCCCGTGACTTGAGTTTTACTCATTTATTTGCTTGTGACGCCTGAATTAGTATATATACTGGCAGGCACAGAAGAAGCTGAGTTACAGAAGGGTAAGGTCCTCATTCAGTAAGAATGTTGTCTGGAGTGAGAGAGGCTGACTGCACTCTGAGGGGCTTTGTGCCCGTGTGTCAGGAGATGTCTCTCTTTGAGACATGGCCCGGAGCCACAAGTTTCTTCTTGAATTGGTTTCTCTCACATATGCAGGACCTAAGGAGGGGGTTCAAACAGGCCACTGTGAGCCTTAAAGCAGAAGAGTGGCACACTGAGAAAAGCCTGGACCTAGTTTGTCTTAGGATAGTCTAGAACAGCAGTTTTCGACTTGGGAGTCAAACGACCCTTTCACAGGGGGTCACCTGACACCATGGGAAAACACAGATATTTACATTATGATTCATAACAGTAGCAAAGTTCCAGTTGTGAAGTAGCAATGATAATTTTAGGTCTTGGGGGACACCACAACATGAGGAACTGTGTTAATGGGCCCAGCATTAGGAAGATTGAGAAGCCCTGGTCTACAAGCAACAATGCCCCTTGCTCACCGCAGCTACCTACAGCCTTCAGAACTGATTTTCATAGTCATCAACACAGGCTTGTGATGCCAAAGCAGGGCATCCAAGTGGTTTGGAAGCCACCCCACTTGTATCCCACGAGGACATTAACACAACACTGCAATCTTAAGCGGAGAGAAAGTTGTACTGTGGTCCAGACAGCTCTGGGCTCTTGACTGGAGATGCAGTCTCAAAAGCCCTTCTTAGAAATGGCACACTGGGGCTTACCATTCTCCTGCCTTCCTTTGTTCTGTGTGATGTACAGTTCGTTCTTGGTTTGAGGGACAGCAGGAAATAGTCCCCTGTCTGCTTCCTAGATCCAGTCTCTCCTGTGTGCCTGAAAGCTTGATTAGAAATCAACTTAAAAGCTACCCAGGAGTGTCTACTGCAATGCTGTGCAAAGTCCTTTACACAAATACACTCACTTAATTCTTACGTAATCCTGTAAAGATAGGTAACTGGTTTTAAAAAATGTTTATTAATTCTTTGAGAGTTTTGTACATGCTTTGATCATATTCACCCCACTTGCCCACTCTTCTCTGCTCCAGCCCCTCCTCTATCCACCCAGCTTTGTGGGTTTGTTTTTTGTTTGTGTGTTTTTGTCTTGTTTTGTTTCTTAAAAACCTATCAAGACCAATTTGTGCTTCCCAAATATGCTTGGACATGTGGCCTTCTACTGGAGAGTGGTCAGCTAACTAGGGGCTAGGCTTATAGAAGAGGAGGCAGCCGGGAGCCCTCCTGGTTCATTTTTAAGGGGTTTGATTCAGAGATCACTTGCTGAGGCCCTTCAGCTCTTCGGTCTCTTCATGTTTCTTCACTATCTCAAATTCTGGGCATAGCCCCAGCAGTGGTGGCGGGTAGTGGTAGTACAGATTTTATATATATATAATCTGTATTTCAGCTCGGCTTTTTCTCAAGTCTGATGGCCTGGGAAATTGGGCAGTGGGGGAGGGCGACTCGTTGGCAACGGTTGAAAAAGTCAAACTGTAGGGGTTTTGAAACCATCGAAGAAAATTCTTGGATGATTTACTGTACCTTCTTTTGGCTTCTGGAGTGAAAAACAGTGTCCTTGCAGGCAGCACCTACCTACTCCGGGTGTGACAGAGCTCATTTTCGTTCAGCAAATTCTGCAGGTTGCTCGGCAGGGAAAACCATGCGGCTCGGGCTTCCCCGCCCAACAGGGGAGCCGCTTTTGACTGTAACGAACGGCGACCTCTAGTGGCCATCTCAGAATTTGCACATGGCAAAGACTACACAACGAAACGGGAATCTTGATCAAATTCCAAAGGAACAAAGGCGAGGCACTTACCCCATTGTTTTCCCTGGGAGAGAAGTCCAGGAACCAGGGCTGAAGAGTTCATCTCATTCTCACCACACACTCCTGGAGATGATACTCAAAACACTGGCTTTTTTTTTTTCTTTTTCTTTTTCCTTCAAACCTATGACTGGTTTTGAATTTTAAAGGTGCCCCTCTCCTGCGTGGCTCAAGATTTAACCCCCAAGAATTCTCATAGATAGCACCAACTTCTCTTACTGTGCTTGTGCGTGCATGCGTGCTTGCGTGTGTATGTGTGTTTGTGTGTGTGCGTGTGTGCACATGGGTATGCATCAGCATAGCACCGGAAGATAGAAGATCAGGGCTGACCCGGGGAGCGTGGAGAAGGCCTGGCTGCTTCTTATTCACCCTCGTCCATTATGGTTTCTTCCTTGGGCTGCCAGCCCTTGTTCCCACATGAGGCTGTGTGTTGCCTATGAACACAAGGAATCCTCCCCTTGACTGTAGCTCTTCTGCCTAGCAGCAGTTATCTGGTGTAGGTTCCTCCTTGTTTTCTGGCTCTGGTCTCAGCCTCATCCGCACCTCGGGTTCCAGGGTCTGGTCTTCTGGGTGACGTCCAGGCAGAGTTAACTCTCTTGATGGTGTTCATTCCCAAGGAAAAATGGGATCAGAGAGTGACCCCTGACTTGATCAGGAGCCGGGAGAATTCTACTGGAGAAAGGCTAAAATCACAGCTCCTGACCTGTGACCTGGCAGACTTGTGCTTGGAATAGGAGTTTGAGGTCTGGGGAATGAGAGACAAGATAACTGAATAAATTTAGAGAAATTTAAATTCAGTACAGTCTTGGTATATATATATACTTTGTGTGTGTGTGTGTTCTGTGATAACTGGTCTGGGCCCGATAAGACCATTTAACCAAATTTCAAAACTGAAGTGCTGAATGCCTTGATGTAGCTTTCAGCTTGGGGTAACAATTTCCCTACCATCTGTGCTTCCCTCATCATTGGACCAAGGCTTAAGCATTTGCTTAAAGCCATCACTCTCAGGGCCAACATGCCCCAGCCCACCACTTCACACCCAGCCTCACACTGTGTTGAAAATTTACCTGTCAGAAATAAAACATATGTCACGTGGACATGGTGCTCACTTCCTATTCATCGGCAACTGTGGTTCTGGACGAGGATTCTCTTCTTGGCTAAACTCCAGGCAGGCTTCTCTGAGTTTTCTTCTTGACAGGCCCTCAACCTTGACCTAAAAAGACTTGGCCACACACTAACCTAGTTTCTAAAGTTCAAAAGCTGCACCCCCTAGATGGCCCCAGGCTCTCCAGACAAGCTGACTTTTTGAAAGTTTAAAGCTAACAAAAGAATTGGCTGCTCATCCCAGTGAGTACCTGAAGGTCTCTGTGGGAAAGAGGTGCCAAGGGTCAATAAGAGACAGTTGCCAGTTACCAAAGCCAGCTGGGCTTTAAGTGGACCAGACACCACTTATAAGAATTGTTTAGCCGGGTGGTGGTGGCGCACGCCTTTAATCCCAGCACTTGGGAGGCAGAGGCAGGCGGATCTTTGTGAGTTCGAGGCCAGCCTGGTCTACAAAGTGAGTCCAGGACAGCCAAGGATACACAGAGAAACCCTGTCTCGAAAAACCAAAAAAAAAAAAAAAAAAAAAAAAAGAATTGTTTAAAAACAAAACAAAACAAAAACAAAACAAAAACCTTCGAACCTGAGTTCAACCCTAGTACATATATAACCTTCAAAACAAGGCATGGCAGTGATCACCTATATTCCCAGCACTGGGGGCAGGAAGGGTGGAAGGATGAAAGAGACGGTGGATCCCAAGGTTCAATGAGAGATCCTGTCTCAAAAACCAAGGTGATGAGCAATTGAAGAAGACCCCCAAATGTCCAGCTTTGTCCCCCACACATGCCCACACACGGCTGTATACCAGAACACACACACGTACACAGAGCCATGATAAACAACATAATTTTATAGTCTGAAGTAATCTTATAATGGTCTTATGACTTTCATTTCTCTTAAGACTACTTTGTCTTTGTTCACCTTCCCATTGATACTTTTCCATTCTCCTTTTAAAATTCCTAGTCGGCTCTACAGATTGAGATTGAATTCAGCCCACACTGCAGGCCTTCACCTGTCTATTGGCTATCTATTGCCAATGCATGTCTTCACCACGCCAATGCCAAGCTCTGTTTATCTCTGATAGTCCATTCAATGGATGATGGGCACTGTGCGCACTACTTGTACACATTTGCCACAAAATTAGTACAGGATATACAAGTAGACAACAGCCATGAACTCATCATCAAAACAAACAAACAAACAAACAAACAAACAAACAAACAAAGATGCTAAGCCCCAACATGGGCCTCCCTGTGCACACAGAAACACAAAGAAATGACTGAATTCCATGTGGGGAAACCAACAGGGTAAAGAGAACTTTAGAGGAGTTGGCTCACAAAGTGTGGACTCACTCCATACTTAGTCACCCTTGTCACATTTATGTGCCTGGAGTGGGGATGTGCTCAGAGACTCCAGAGCCAGATAGTAGTGCCAAGTTGGGAACTGCATGATGGTCTGTGATTTTAAAGAACACATTCATTGGAATTGCCCAAGTGTCATGGTTCAGGAATAGATTTTGGGTCATGTCGGGGACAAACTCAGAAAGCCAAAGGAGAGTACTTCAGAGGAGATTAAGATAGAGAGAACTCCATGTGTTTGGTACAAAGAGTTAACACCCTGGGCTTTATCTCCAGTGCTGTGAGAGGGTGTTAGACTCCCAACCAAGAAGGATAACAGGTTTCATTAAAGCAATATTGTACGGGAAGATAATTTTGGCGGTGAAAGGTTAAGGGGAGAGGGTGGGTCAAGTTTTCAGGAAGAAGTCTGAAGAGGAAGAAGGTTCTCATGGGAAATGATCAGTACCCATCCTTAGGATATGGCCATATAAGGGAAAGGCTGGAGAAGCCCTGGGGAGTAGGGTTGAGTAATGATCAGAACTGATCAAGCAGATTGAAGATTGAAGGCAACACAGAGGTTCTCTGTCATGGGGTTGGCAAAATGATAGCCTTGATGAGTTGAGTTACCAAAAAAGACCAGCCTCTTTGGGAGACAAATGGACAACCAGGTGCAGGCTGTGTGTGCCCTGAGGCCGGGTCCCTTGAGGCCTTGCTTCTGGATCTGGCTGTCCTTTCTCTGGAAGCTCTGCCTGGCTCCATCATCTGCAGTTGATGTGCCTCTGCCTGCTTATCCTATGCTCTTACCACCTACCTCCCGGACCACGAGAGAGCCCTAGAAGAAAGGTGCTGTTCTGTTCCTGGTCTGTCTGGAGTTCTATTCAAATTGAGGCTTTTCTAGCAAACCTGTGAAAGATTGGGTTGGGATCATCAAATATGGCCGCTTACCCACTTTATCTTTCCTTTCTAAGTGCCTGATACATGTTTATTTGTATCATCTACTCTTCCTCATTGAAATGTAACTCTCTGAGGGACCTTGTCACATTCATCACCGGACTCAAGTACACCCCACAGTGCTGGCACATTGTAGATGTTCAGTCCATGACTTGTGGCAGTCTCTCTGACATTAGTGTGCCTTCTAGAAAAGCTGTCCTTGTCACATCCTTGTACTTGCCTCTTCTTCTTTGGTTGTAGTTTCCTTATTTTCTGTTCTCTTATTTTTCAGGCTCAGGTTCACACTTTTCTATTGTTTGGATCTTGAATGTTACACACACACACACACACACACACACACACACACACACACACACACACCATTTATTGAAGGCCTAATCCTCAGCCCATAGCATTAATGCTAAGGGATGGAACAGTGGGGGGAAGTTAGGTCACTGGGACACGCCCTTGAAGAGATTCTTCTCTTTGCTTCCTGGCTATCACAAACTGAGAATCTTGTTGTGATAGGTGCCTCTGCTACCACGTACTGCTTTGCCACAGGCCCAAAGTGACAGGGCCAATTGATCATGGGTTGAAACCTATGAAACAATGAACAAACAATGACCTTTCCCCCAAGCCAGTTGACCTTGTGGTGTTTGTTTGTTTGTTGTTGGTGGTGATAGAAAGAGAAAAAATAAACCCACAGATTTCTTTTTCAAGTAGGGTTTGTGTGTGGTCTCAGATGTTCTCGGTTATGTCTGTGTCTAGGTCCAGCCTTCAGCTTCCTGTGGCCATGTTCATATAGACAGCTCACTGTCCCCAAAAACTCAAACCACCTTCTGGTCTCAGGAACACTATCCTTATCATTATTATGATTTTGTCTTCCATTAGTGTAAGCCAGAAATCCTGGTATTTTTCCGTTTCCTTTAAAAAACAAAAACAACAAAAAAAAAAACTTTTCCCAAATCAGCACCAAGTCTTGAGAGTTTTTCTTTGTAATTCTATTTATTTTTCTGTTTCCTTGTGTGTGTGTGTGTGTGTGTGTAAGGGGGTAATGTGTGCACATGTGTGCAGATGTGCTCAACTGTGTGGAGACCAGAGGTCAACTTGAGGTATCTGCCTCTGTTCCTCTTCATCTTATTGTTCCTTAATGTACCCATTTTGGTTACATTAGCTGGCCAGCAAGCTGCCCTGCTCTGTCCTCCTCTGTGTCCGATGATGTGCTGCCATGTCCCTCTTCAACCTGAGTGCTGGGGACCCAAACTCAGCTTCTCAAGCCTGTACCGAAAACACGCAATGAGGCAAGTCCTTGTCCCTATTTATTTACTTAACTACGTAAAAGTTTTTGTCATTTATGGGCGGGGGTGGCGCACATGTAAAGTCTGAAGACAACTCCCAGGAGTCAGCTCTGTCCTTCCGGAATATCAGTTCTGGAAATCGAGCTAGGGTCACAGGGCTGGTGTTAAGTGCCCGGGCCCACTGAGCCATTTTGTTGATCCTTACTTACTTTTGAAGATGGAGTCATATGTAGCCCAGGCTGACCTCAAGTTCACTATGTAGCTGAAGATAACCTTCTCACAACCAACTGCCAGGATCTGGGATTGCATGTGCCATAGTGGCCATTTGTACATAATACAGAGATTAAGTTCAGCTCAGGGCTTTGTGCAGGGTGAGTACTCCACCAACTGGGCCACATTCCCAGCCCCCTTACGAATTGCTAATTAAGGAAATATTGGTTTATTGCCTAATATATTCAAAACACTGCTAAATCCTCTGCAAGGCGGGCATGGTATAAAGAATTCCATTCTTTTCATGAAGAGTTTTGTAATTTTGGCTGATGAGTAAAATATGCAGGAAGTATAATTTAAGGTCAAAACCAATGAGTCACATGTTATATTTTATGAGAATCTAGATGAAGTAGGGGTGGGAATCCTTTCTATTTAGATTAGGGAAGGCTTCAGAAAGATGGGGCATTTTGGAGTGGGCCTTGAAAATTGGGTAGTATTTGGACATACAGATGTCAGGGGAGGGGATAGCATGCACAGAACACCAGGGGAAAGACAGCCATGAGTCTGGATGAGGAGAGTCAGCTGAGTGGACACAGGGCCTAGAGTGCATGAGAGAGAAGAGTGGAAAGTCAGATGGAGAAGAGCAGTCAGGGGCACTTGAGTTCATTTGGAAGGCACTGGGAGGAGGCTGGAGAATACTGAGCAGATAAATAATGCATCTAAACTGTAGTTCAGGAATGCTAATCTAGTTGCGGCTTCTAAAATGCATTGTAGATGAGAAATGCAAAGCAGGGGTAATTATCCAGGACAGAGGACATAGCATAACCAGGTCAGTGCATGTAGTAGTGCACTCTCGGGAAGACAGAGGAGAGGGTGAGACAGGGTGAGGAGAACTTAGCCTGCCATTGAATGTGGAGGACCAGAAGGAATTGGGAACTGAGATCCCGGACCCCCACAGAAACAGGACTGAGCTGAGGGGCCTGAAAATTCGTGGCCACGGTTGGATAGTGCAGTAGCTCTTTGGGAGCCCTTCTCCTCTCAGGCACGATGAACGCCAAGGCTAAGGAATCTCTGGCTGCAAAGAGAAGAGGGCCACAGATCTGACTGAGGCACACTGACATGGTAGGAGGAGGATGTAGAGGAGGGGCACTGAGAAGTGAGGAGGAAAACAGTGTCAGAGGAGATGCCAAGTGTGGTTTAAGAAGGAGTCTGGCACTGCCAAATGTACTAAGACCTGGAAACGGTGGAAAAGGATGCTGGGTTCATATGGCCTCATCTCCTCTCTTCTCTATACAGTTAATGTTATTCCCTGGTAGAAGTCCTTGCTTCATAGCCCCCAGATCCTCTCTCAGTCCACCAACCAAACAAGTCTATTGTCTCGCTCTTTTCAGGAGACTGTCTTTCTTGTCTGTGCAGAGGGCGTGCTGTTCCAGGAACAAGGTTAGACCGAGTTTCCCTAGCTTGCTGCTGACTTACCAATGGTTTCTGGGCAACTTCCAAGTTCTCCTTCTCTCAGAAGTCCAGGACCTCTCCTTACCACACAGAGCCTATGCACCCAACCTAGTATTCTCGTTGCTCCAAACTCCACTTTATCCCCCAGCCTTGATTCCTAAGTGATCCAGATCTACCCGGTCTTAGACTGCCACTCCTGGTCTCAGATCCCCCAGGGCAAAGTCAATATTCACTTTCCCATGAAATGTTCATCGATGCCTCCAACTCTCACCAACTTTTTCATTTGTTCAACCTCTGGGCGCCTACACAGAACTTCTAATTCTCATCACTATTTTTTTTTTTAAACAACTTGTTGTTTCAGGCACAATTCATCTCATTTCTCCTGGGAGTGGACAACTCTTTGTGGGAACCCAAGCACATCCCATGAGGCCGTTGTGATGCCCATTGTATAGTGCCTAATGTGTACCACTGAACACTGACATGTCCTTTATGAGTCAGTCAAGGTTCTCCTAACACACATACACACACACACACACACACACACACACACACACACACACACACACAGAGAGAGAGAGAGAGAGAGAGAGAGAGAGAGAAAGAGAATAGTGTTAATGAACTAGCTGTTGTGGTTACTCTAATGACGGGGGCCTGGAAAGTGCAAATTTGTAGGGCAGGTAGCAAGCTAGAAACCCAGGAGGAGTTAGTTGGTCGTGCTTCCTCATTAAATCATAACTGCTTTGAGAAGCCTTAATTTCCATTCTGACTGGATGAAGTCTGCCCAAAATTATTGTTGCAAACCTTTGCCTTCCCTTGTTAAACACATCTACAAATAACCCTCACAGAAACACTAAGATTAGTGTTCAAGTAAATACTGCTGTATTATAATCCACCCAAGATGGCATAGCTGACCGTCATGATGCAATTTCTAATGGAGCCATACACCATACGATGTGGACAAGATTTGCCAAGATAAAATTCTCAGAGTTAAGAGCGAAGGATCCCTGGGAGACCCTGACAGAAGCAGTGAGTTTCCTGGTGTATGGAAGGTGAAGTCAATGGGTGGTGCTGGGTGAGGTTAGATGGGAAGTTCATGAATCAGCAGAAACTTGAAGCCTATGTGGCAGAAAAGAAAAGATTGTCATTGGTACAAGGCACTGAAAATGTTTCATATAAAGTCTGGGGTGGTAAAAAGGGAAAGGACTTTGAAAATCCCACGTCACTATTGTATGTGACTGAATTAACTGAGGTGAATTTAAGGGGTTCAAAGCCAGAAAGGAAGTTTGCTGTTGCTCAAACAATAGACAAGAATTAATGAAACAATCTGCAAATATGAGAATAAGGTCAATAGCAACCTAAACAAGGTTAAACACATACTTCTAGTGACAGAGGGAGAGTTCTTGACAGAATTTTTTTTTTCAGATGACAAAAAAAACTAATTTTTGTCTGGAAGTGGGCTGATTTAAAAAAAAATTGTGGAGATAAAGCCTTATAGAGAGTAAACTCACACACACAGAGACTCTCATGGCAAACAAAACAGCTTACAGCAGAGATGCGAATATTGCTGCAAAGCAATTGGAATTAGCATTGCTGAGACACTCCCGAAAAACAATGAGTTTCACCATTAGCCTTCTGTGCATCCAGGCAAGGAGGCATCATTACACAAATTACAGGCCTGGAGAAGAGGCTTTTCAGCGGGGTGAACTTGCAAGAACAGTTAAACTGAAAACAATTTCGCCTATCTGCAATTTGCTCTATTCCCCTTGCTATGGTTGAAGATATTTATGCTTGGGCAGAGTTCTCACTCCCAATATGATTTCTCCTTTTTCTCAACCCAGCCATGAAGTCATGAAGTTCCCTATTTGGGGCAAATATGATTTGCTGCCATGGAAACAATTAAGCTATCATAAATGTATCTTGCCCCGTGAGATCAAAGAGGAAAAGGCAATAATACTGGCATTTTTGCCGTTCAATAATGCCATCCACCCAGCAGCCACCACCTCGTGAATAGCATTGATCTGCAGACGGAGAAAAATGAAGCACCAAGCTCCACGTCTTGATCTAAAGCTCTTGAGTTATAGACTGGGCCAAGCATGTCCAGAGTTTTCTAATTCCTACCCGGAGCAGCTGCTCACGAGTGGGCTCTGGGTCTCTGTTACTCTCTTTCTGAAAGAAGATGAAGAATTGTCCTCATCTCAGTGCCTGCACTTTACCAGGTGTTCTCCGTTGCAAGAGTATTTGGTGAAACCTGGGTTGATAAAACAGACAAACAAAAGGCCCTTGGCAACTGTCACAGGGTGAAAATATTTATCGAGGAGTGCAAAAGAGGTTCTGGTTGTGCAGCATTAATGTGCAGGCTTTCCTTCCCAGCTCCCTCCTCCAATGCCCCCTGCAAGTTCATTCTCTTGGCTCCCAGCTATGGGTGATTTGCTGTAGAAGCTAATGGGCCTTACTTAATGAGCCCCTCACTTGTACAGACCCTCCCTCCCTAGGATCTAGGAGAGACCTTATTGATGTATTCATTTGAATAGAACAAAAAAACCAAGTTGTTGGGGTTTTTGCTTTTTTTTTTAATTCAAACTTCCTCTTGTGTTAAAGGATGCAGAAGTTTTTGTGTGTGTGTTTGTGTGTGGGGGGTGGGGGAAGCATTTGAGTGAGATGGCAGGCAGTTACTTCTATTAAACTTAAATTATTGTCAGTCATTTCTGAGTGTTAGTGGCTTTCAAAAATATTCTTTATGTCCACTACCTGCTGATTCCTCCCTCCGCATGTGGTGAGAAATTTGGGGGCGTCTTAGGTGCTCATCACTGGGACAAGACACTGCTAGCCTTCTTTATAAGTGGGGTGTGCAAGACACAATAATGTACCTTTTATTTTGGAATGGATGCCTTAGCACTCCTTGTACCACTGGTCACCTACTACTGATTCTGATGACAAAGTTCCTGAGCCTCTACTGAGTCTGTGTCCTGTCTTTCTTAGTATACATAGCCTTGGGCTTACGTATGACACACAGTTTCAATGACTTCTCCATGGCCATTGCCACTGCCCAGGGAACCAATCTACGTCTATAGCTGTTCAGTTTACATTTGAAGTCTGCAGAAGGCCCATTGGTTCAATGGCTCCTCTCTGAGTGACACCAGTGTAACCCAGGTCACCTTTATTATTAGCTGGGCATGTTGCTCCCTTGCTCTAACAACAGGATCATGATGATGCTTTGATGATACAGTAATCAGTTCAAAGACTGACAGATGTGTCTGGGTAGTCACCTTTGCCCTAGTGTTACTGCGGCAAATGGTCATGAGGCTCTTAGAGGAAGGACTGGATGTATGTATCATGACTTTGTCAGTTTCTGTGACATTACATGTGCTTTCTCTTAAGGACCCAGCCTGCCTTTCAGTTAGATTTCCATGTTTGCAAACTGGCTCGCATCTAGAAATTTGGCAAGGGATTATGACATTTGACTGCGGTCATAACCTTCAGTCTTTTGATCCTTCGTCTTTGATTTAATTTTGTTACTAATTGTGATGGCAGATTTTGGGTGTCATATTGATTACATCTGAAATTAATTAAAGCTTAAATGACTGGGCACACCTGTGAGGGGTTTTTGCTGTTAATTAGAAGACCCACTTCTAATACAGACCCTTGAGGTGGGAACATACATCTTTAATCCGGGTCTTTTGAGGAGGGAAGATCCACCTTTAATCTGGACCATACCTTCTGCTGGCAGCCTATAGAAAGGATATGGAAGAAGGAAGCTTGCTGTCTTTTCCTACATGCTCTTACTCTCTCTGGTAAGTCCATTCTTTCCCTGGCATTACAGCTTACTTCTTCAGGATTCTGGCATATACTAAAGACCGTCTGAGATATCCAGCCTCATGGACTGAACAACCACTAGATTCTTGAACCTTATATTGGAAGACAGTAGTTGTTGGATTAGCTGGACAACAGCCTGTAAACCATCTAATAAATCCCTTTATATATAATAATAATAATATAATGTATATATGTATATTCATTCTATAAGTTCTGTTCCTTCAGAGAACCCTGAGTAATACACCAATTGAGTAGCATCCTTACTGGGCGCTGTTTTTATCCTAGGGAGACTATTTGTTAATAGTGGAGAGTTTCTCTTTGAGAGGGCTCACAATAATCCGGGAATTCAAGATCTTCCCCTAAGACTAGATAACTTCCCAGGCGAATTCAGCCACAGGTATCTCTCAGCAGCGACCTTGTAGGTCCAATTCTAGCATCCCCTAAGAGGCAGCAAGGTACAAGCTCTGGGGACAGACCACAGAGGCTCTGCAACTTATTATCTAAGGGACCCTCAGGAAGTTACTTAATATCTTTGGGACGCAGATTTTTTTTTTTTAGCTGCAGAGTGGGGATGGTACAGGACCTCTTTGGCAGCTGTAATGAGTTCAGGTATATAAAGGATTAATAATACTGGGCACACTTTGGCATCATTACCTAAGACTCTGTTATCCCGGAGACTTCATTTAGCCAGCTCCTACTCATCCTCTTCCATTTCTGGTCATAAGCTGTGGTTTCTGTCACCTCTCTGCCCCTGCACTAGGCTGCCATGTCTTCCACTGTCGCACTCTCCTTGCTGTGCAGGTTCGTGCCTGTCTGTTTTTCCTGCCTGACTTTGTGCTCTTCAAGGGCTCAGCTCTTGTCACAGTGCAGCTGTTTTCGAAACTTTTTTTTTTTTAATAGTGAGTAAGTGATCATGTATCGTAGGAACTGGTTCATCTTGGGCTGGGTTCTGAAGTGGTTTTAGAACCAGATATTTCTTAGCCAGCTGTGGCTAAATACTGTCAGGTATGCACATCTGCATCCCTTGGTTTGAGACTACTTGCTAACCAGGCTCAATAAATCACACTCCCCATCTTGGGCCCATCTCCTATGGTAGTGACCGTACTGGCTGGTTCGGATTCTGGACCCTTGCCTTGTTTGGGCTGTTGGACTCACTCACTCTAGTTTTCAGGTTCTTCTTGACACCTTACATCCTTCAGCATCTGCTTTGGCCTCCAGGTTACTAGGCTTGTGTTCAGCTTTTAGGAAGGTAACACCAAAAATCCCTTGTTTCTGCTGTGGCTTCCTAGTCCTCATATTTTTAACAGCCCAAGAAGTCCCACGACCCCTGTTTAACTGGTATTCTTGTCCAGCTGACCAAGTCACCATCTCTATGTCAGTCATCAGAACAAGGGTTGGTGTAGGAATAGTTGGGCTTAACCCACTTCCCCAGTCAACTATAGCTGGCCAGCTCCCTGCAGCCTCTGGCCTGACCACAGATTCTGACATTGTGCATTCCCCCAAAATAAGTGTAAGCAGGCTGGCTGTGGTGGTGCATGCCTTCAATCCCAGCACTCAGAAGGCAAAGGCAGATGGATCTCTGTGAGTTTGATGCTAATCTGGTCTATAAAGGGAGTTCTAAGCTAAACAGAGATATGTAATGAGACTCTATCTGAAAAAATAATTAATTAAAACTAAATATAAACATGGTTTTAGGCTTACACACATTCCTGATTGTCAAGCAACATGTGTGGGAGGGAAGGTGGTGCCCGATTCTTATATTGGATTCCTTTTGTGCTCATGGCTGTAGCATAAACACCTTTGAGATTGCCCTCTTCTGACACCTAATGCAGTGGTTGGCGATAGTGTACAGCATGTGAGAACAAGGGGTGTCATGATTTCGTTCACTCTCCATTCTCTGTCTAGTAGAGACGACGCGCAGACATCACAGCGCTTTTCTTCAGTGTCTAGATAAATTTGTGAACAATTCACACCTGACATTCCAGAAGCTATTCCCAGTGATTGGCATATGAATCACTTGGTCTCCTCTGAACTGAGCCTGGAAGCATGGCTCTGAGGCCGATCTCATAGAAAGAGCTAGAGCACTATTTTCTGGTTGCAGGAAACCTTGGAATCTTGCTTGGTGGGATTTGGAACAGCAATGGGAACAAAGCTCTGGGTGTGTCTGGGAAGAAGTTTCTAGATTATGTTAGTCATCGGTGGGAAGACCTACCTTCAATGTAGGCAGCACTGTTTCCTGGGATGGCATCATGGACTGAGAAGGGAGAATTGGCTGAGTGGCAACTGTCACTGTGCTTCCTGACTGTGGGCCCAGCATGACCAGCTTCTACCTGCTCCTGTTGTCATGCCTTCTTGCTGTAAGAAACATTAAATATTAGTCTTTTCTGTCCAACACCATAAAACCTTGGTTCGCAACAAGGAATTAAAATCCTTTTTCTCTCTCCCACCTTGGAAAAGCTTTATGTAAATGTCGTAGTTCAACTCCCCCAATCTTGGTAAAGTGTCGCGTCCCTCTCGACCGGCAAGAACGACGCAACTCGCAAAAGCTCTTCTCAAGCAGTTTATTCAGGTCCCTTGAAAACAGTCTTCCGAAAAGGGCCGGGCAGACCCAACCCACAGGCTAAATACTAAATGAACAGCCAATCAAGTAAAGCCACGTAGTGCTATCTTAGAGGCCCACGTATGCGGAAGCAAGCCAGATCAGCGGTCTTAGCCAAATATGGACTTGTTTACCACCGAGAGCGCTCACCGTCGGGCTGGTGGAAGGCGGAGACCAGCGCCATCTTTAAGGCGCGGCACGTCGCAGCTCTCTACAGTTCCTCCTTTTTTATTTTTTCTAAAGTTGGTAGAAGTCCCTGGAAAGGTTTCGTAATCCCCCTATCTGGGGATCTCACGGTGGGCCTGAGCCTGTAGGAGGGCGGTGCTCAAACTCTTACCCGTCTCTGGGTCAGCCTCCCCACTCGGGACTGCCCTGTCTTAGGTGGCCGAGACTTACCCGTCAACTCTGTCACTGACTTGCCAGACCCTAATATCCGTGGAACGAATACCTCAGTGGGCAGGGACTATGCTCAGTGAAGATTTACTTCACGGCAGCAAGCCATGCCTGAGGGGACTGGCCCGCCTCAATGGCGACAAGGGCTTGTATAATCATGGCTGCATTACGCTTTTGTGTGGTTCTCATTTTGTAGATGCACCATAGGCAAACCAGAGAGGCTAGCATCATTAGTATCGCCAAAGAGCCTACACCCGCCCACTCCTTAAGATGATCCATAGCCGTCTGTATCCAAGAAGTCAAGCCAGTAGCCAGGCTCAGATCCACCCGAGTGGAATTGATGTGGATGATTGTTGCTCTCAGCTCTCTCATCAAATTTTCAAATTCAGCCGACCAATCCTGTAAGAGGAACTTTGACAATTGTCTGGACAAGTTAGCAGCTTTTGTATAATTTTGATATTGTACGGAAGTAACACACAAACCTTGCATTTTCCACTCACACCCCAATTGTGCTAGTTGCCAAAGAGAATCAATCTGTTCTTGTATTAAATCTATGCGTTGATTAACTATCATAAGACCTCCTTTGAGATGAGAATTCATAGAGTTCTGAGTATCCAATGCCTGTGCCACAGTGGCTGAGATGTTATTCAGGGCATTGGCAGTCTGTATAGAACTAGATAAGGCAATAGCTGATGCAGTAGCTCCCACAGCAGCAATAGTGATAGCAGTAACAATAGCTGCAGTGATGCCAAAATCTCTTTTAAACCTGAATAGCATCATGGTATTAGGGGCCTCTACAGGAACTGGTACATATTGAGGCATTCTAGTCACCACAGCCACAGGAAAGGCTGTGGCATTCCAGCATAGGGCATAAAAACATGTGCCCGGAGTGCATACTAACTTTTCTTCACCCAAGGATGCACTCCCATTACTTACAATCCACAGAAAAGGAGGCCAGAGACACACTGGCGAAGCTGAAAAGTGCTTGTTGCGGTAAGAATGAAATAAAGAATTCCAAGTACCAGAGCCACTACCGCTAGAGAAATCCAATCTGGTAGCAGACCCTAGGGAAAAATTACCTCTTTGATAAATTCCTCCTCCAAGCATAATGACAGGTCCCAAGTCCATGCAACTTCCATTTACTCCACACAAAAGCCACAAATCAAAAGGATTGGTGGCAGTCTGCTGAGGATCCCTAGTAGATATATCAAGCATTCCTGTACAAGACTTATTCACTACATTACTAATCATGGGGCTAAAGGAAAAATAATCTTGTTGAACCCAAACTGCTCTGCGTTCCTGACATCCAGTCCAGGGAAAAGGTCCTTCCTCTCCTGTGGATCCTCTACAAAAAGGTGCCCAGCGTGGCTGTCTGGGGGGGTCCCGGTCAGAGACTCGTGTGGGCCACCATCCTTCAAGGCGAGAACCATTGCCTGAAAACAAACCACCACTCCTACCTCCAAACCTCAGTTGTGGTAAAAAATCTGCTGACTGCTGAGACAATTTAATGCATTTTGTATCATCTGACCTATTGAAGCTCATTAAAAAGCACAAACTACCCTTCAAGCTGACATTTCTATTACCCTCTATAGGGCTTCTCTGATCATCAAAGGGAAGGTAGGGTAAGCCTAAGCTTCTATTACTGCTAAATAAGCGTGGAAACACAGTTGCATCATGTCTGACCGGCATCGGCTTTGGGAATATCGACAGGATCCCCCATCTCGGCTCGGTCATTCCTGACATACTCACTGCTACTATCACCAGAATCCTTAGGAAGGTCTTCATGACGAATCTTCCTCACAAGGCGTTCAGGCACCCACACTGGATCTTGTTGATCCTGAGGAAAAACACAAACAGACCCTCTCGCCCATGTTAGCACGGGGTCAGGCCCCCGCCAAGAGCCTGTCAGAATGTCCTTCCATTTCACCATGCTTTTAGGTGAACCATGGGAATCTTGATGTCTGTCCGCTGCTGAGCGGCCTTGAGCATCCAAATTGAAAAAATTTACAGTAAATAAGGCTAAAGATATTCTCTCCTTGGGGGTACGGCCTTGGCCTATTCCCCCTTTTTGTTTTTGTAAGCATTCTTTCAAGGTGCGATGAGCACGTTCCACAATTCCTTGTCCTTGAGGATTGTATGGTAATCCGTGATTAAGCTGTACCTCCATCTGATTACAGAAGGAGACAAAGGACTGTGCCGTATAGGCTGGTCCATTATCCGTTTTTAGCTGCTGTGGTTTTCCCCATGCAGCCCAGGCTTCTAAGCAATGTCCTATGACATTGCGAGCCTTTTCTCCACTCATAGGTGTAGCATGTATGATACCTGAGCAGGTATCCACAGATACATGAATACATTTTAATGTGGGTAACGTCCATTTGCCAGATTTTGAGTGGCAACAACCCTCTAGGGTTCACTCCCACACTGGGAGGATGATGATGAATCACACACTGAGGACAGTCCAAAACTACTTGTCTAGCATCTGCTCTAGACAAATGGAATTTCTGCTGTAGAGTTTTTGCATTTACATGAAATAATTGGTGAAACTGTCTGGCTTG
>CAJQZJ010000134.1:11425-49309 GCA_907164525.1 Lophiomys imhausi | reverse complement strand
CCCGGTTGAAATTGACATAACACGGGCTCTTGTCTTTCTATCAAATAGGCTCCACAGCCTGTCTTTGAGCCATCAGTAAACACATTTGGTGATCCTTGAAGTGGTACTGCTGAAGTAACCTTAGGGAATATTACTGGGTGCTCTTTAAAAAATGATAGCAATGGATGTTTAGGGTAATGGTTATCAATCACTCCTTCAAAGCTACATTGCAATATTGCCCAGTCATCTACAGTACCACACAAAATCTTAATTTGATAACTAGAATAGGGCACTATTATACTGGCAGGAGCAACTCCAAAAGACTGCAAGCATTGTTGGATACCATTCAAGGCTAAAGCAGCAAGTGCAGTGGGATAATGTTCTATGGATTTTTTCGGAGAAATCTTTGAATAGGTCCATAATAATGGTCCGTCCTGCCATAACAATCCTGTAGGTTGACTATAGGTGGCAAATATGCACAATGCAATGGGCTGTCCTTCCTGCCATCTCTTTAGGAAGGCACTCTGTAACCTTTCTTCCACTTTACATAATGCTTTTCTTGCTTCGTCTGTTAATTGCCTAGGAGAATTAAGTGCTGAGTCACCTTTCAAAATATCATATAGGGGTCTTATTTCATAATTTGGTAGCTTTAAATAGCCTCTTACCCAATTGATATCTCCTAACAACCTTTGAAAATCATTTAAAGTCTTTAAATTATCTTTTCTTATCTCAATCTTTTGAGGTATTATCTTTTCAGGTCCAACCTTAGCTCCTAAATAATCAACCACATTTTCCTTTTGAACCTTATCAGGAGCAATAAACAACCTTTTCTTTTTTAATAATAGAACTAATTCTTCATAGGCCCGATCTAACATTTGTTCACTCTTAGCTGCCAGTAAGATATCATCCATATAATGAACACATCTCAAATCTGGAAAATTCTTTCTCAAGGGAGCAATGGCTTCCCCCACATATAGTTGGCACATAGTGGGGCTGTTTGCCATGCCCTGGGGTAATACTACCCATTCAAACCTCTGATCAGGTTCCTCATGGTTACAGGATGGAACAGTAAATGCAAATCTCTCACTATCTTTGGCACACAAAGGGATGGAGAAAAAACAATCTCTTATATCTATAACTATAATGGGCCATGAAGCTGGCAAAGATGATAAAAGCGGCAAGCCGCGTTGCACTGGACCCATGATCTGCATTTGTTGATTTATGGCACGCAAATCATGCAATAATCTCCATTTTCCAGATTTCTTTTTAATGACAAAGATAGGTGTATTCCAGGGAGATACAGATGGTTTTATATGCTTTAAAGACATCTGTTCATCCACTAAATCTTTGGCTGCATTTAATTTTACAGAGGAAAGTGGCCACTGAGGAACCCATACTGGATCCTCCGTCTTCCAAGTTATAGGAATGCCCTCCTCAGTGGCCCCTAGGAAAAACCCAGGCCCTGTCTCTTTTGTCTTTGCTGTACAGATAAGGGACTCTTTCGTCCCTGCAAATATTTTCCTATTCCAAAGCCTGGAGCATATCCCATATCTTGCATCATACGTTGGGCTGAATCAGAATAATCATTACTCAATTTAAATCCCATATCCTTTAAAAGGTCTCTTCCCCAAAGGGAGATAGGGAGCTCAAGTACATATGGCTGCATTTCTCCTGAGTGGTTCTCTTGGTCCTGCCACTTTAATAACCTTGCACTCATATCTGGAGTCCTAGCATAACCCAGGCCTTGAAGTGTTTGAGAAGAGGCTTGTACAGGCCAACCTGAAGGCCAGTCTTTCTTTGCTATGATACTCCTATCAGCCCCAGTATCCAAAAGGCCCAGGATCTTTTTACCATCAACTTTTAATTCCAAGACAGGGCGTTGGTCCAAATCCAAGGAGAGAAAAGTCAAATCTGTGCCCATGGACCCAAAACCATCTTTTCCTCTCTCTCTATCCTTTGCTGCATAGCGGTCATGTAAGCTCGGCAATATGATCAATTGAGCAATTCTATCTCCAGGAGAGATAGCCGTTATACCACAGGGGGAGGCTACCATGATCTTAACCACTCCTGTATAATCTGGATCTATAACTCCAGGATGGACAATAAGTCCTCTCAAGGCCGATGATGACCTCCCTAACAACAAACCAACTGTACCAGGTTCAAGGGGTCCTTTAAAATCTGTTTCAATTAACTGGACCCCCATTTGGGGTGTTAATACGAGTCTGGTGGTGGAGCAGAGGTCCAATCCTGCTGAGCCTGCAGTGGCTCTCCGCGGTCTCTCGGATGGCGGAGGGTTGGCCATCTCTCTTGATTCTGCTCTTTGTCCTGATTCTCTACTGCCCCATATATTTGTGGGCCCTGAGGTCGTGGGCCCCGCTGTCCGTTTTTTGGACGAGCGCCACCATAACCTTGAGATAAAGGCTGGCCATGGATGTCTATCACTGAACGGCATTCATTAGCCCAATGGTTCCCTTTTTTACATTTTGGGCATAACCCTGGCCGCCTGGGGCGTTGTACACTTCCTGTACTTTCTGTACTCCTTCCCCTGGGGCACTGTCTTTTAAAGTGTCCCATTTTGCCACACTTAAAACAAACTCCTGAACTTCCTCCACCTTTTTTGGCCAACTGTATTACTGCGGCAGCGAGACCAGCATTAGTTAACGGCCCTCCAAGCTCTCTACACACCTTCATCCAAGCCTCTAGGCCTTTGTTCTTATAAGGGGTGATAGCAGCTCTACATTCTTTGGTACATTGCTCATAGACCAACTGCTTTATTAGTGGCAAAGCAGCATCTGGGTCACCAAAAATCTTCCCTGCTGCCTCCACCATTCGTGCTACAAAATCTGAAAAGGGCTCCATGGGGCCCTGTAGAATCTTAGTTAAGTTCCCACTCACCTCCCCTTTTCTCTAAAATCTCTAAAATCTGTAAGATCGGGATAGAGAGGAACTTTCTTTCTGCCTCCCTTTTCACTGTCTGCCTGCTCAAATCTTTCGCCTTTGTCACTGTCTACTTGCTCAGATCTTTCCCCTTGCAGCAGTTCCAAGGCTGACTCTCCCTCTCTGATTGCATTACAACATCTCTGATCTTCTAAACAACTCCTCACCATTTTCCAAATCGGTCTTACTCCATGCTTCAGAGTCCCTTGCTCCCAAGCAAAATCCAAGTCCCTGCCCAATTTGTCCCAGCAGGATACCGTAAGATTCCCGGACACCGCAAACAATGGAGCCACGGAATCACACTCATTCAAAAATCTTTCTAGGGTAGACTTCTTAATCTTTAATTTCCTAGCTAAAAGTAGCTCCTGAAGAGCCAGAAAAATTGGGTGTGACTCAGACAACCCCATGTTTAAAAATTTACTTTCAGTTTGCAGCTTCTCCACGAAACTGTATCTTTTGTTCGCTATCTCCGCGAAACCTTACCGTACGTTCACTATCTCCGCGAAACTTCACCGTACGTTCGCTATTATCCGCGAAACTTTACCTTGCGTTCGCTATCTCCGTGAAACTTTATTGTCCTGATTTATCCCAGGAACTTACCAGTGCACTGCCCCTGACTGCAAGAGTTCTGAGTCTTTTCTGGTTCCCCGTACGGGCCACCACTTGTCGCGTCCCTCTCGACCGGCAAGAACGACGCAACTCACAAAAGCTCTTCTCAAGCAGTTTATTCAGGTCCCTTGAAAACAGTCTTCCGAAAAGGGCCGGGCAGACCCAACCCACAGGCTAAATACTAAATGAACAGCCAATCAAGTAAAGCCACGTAGTGCTATCTTAGAGGCCCACGTATGCGGAAGCAAGCCAGATCAGCGGTCTTAGCCAAATATGGACTTGTTTACCACCGAGAGCGCTCACCGTCGGGCTGGTGGAAGGCGGAGACCAGCGCCATCTTTAAGGCGCGGCACGTCGCAGCTCTCTACAGTAAAGCTTTTATTTACACATTTTCTTTTCTGCTACATTTCCACAACTCAAGTAGCCAACCCCTTCTGGCTTTCCTTTATTTCCTTTGTGCCAATTCTTTTTAAAATAGCCAACTGTGAAAGACTATAAGGCTCCCTAACCAGCAGTCACCACCTGCCTTAGAATAAAAACCAGGTACACTCCCTGCCCTTCGTGGCTGCTCTTCCAAGTACACTCTCTTGGTCAAGAGTAAAGTTTTATTCAGATATTTTTGCTTGATTGCTTCTAACATTTCCATGATGGACTGTCTCCTTTGGAACTGTAAGCCAAAATAAACCCACCTTTCCTTAAGTTGCTTTTGTCCACTATTTGCTCGCAGCAATGAGAAAAGACGCTTCTGTAAGGCTTTTAATCTCCACTTTTTACAGTCTAAAGAACGACAGATTAAAGGGTTAGAGGCTCTGGATTTGAGTCAAACGTCTGCACATTTCATCCTAAATAACCCCTCTAAATACTTAGGATTATTTCAGAGTCAGAGTGACCTCATGAAGGAGCATGATCAAGATTTATGCAAATTGCTTCCCTGGACTAGGCCCTGGGACTCTTGGCTGGGACTGAATTTAGGTACCTGAATTGTAGTTGGATGAAGTGGCTGATGTGGAATTAAAGAAGACAAAAAAGAAAATGTGGAGACAGAATGAGCTCAAACAAACAGCACCTATGGGACATTAATTGGGGGTGGGGGCAGTGAAAGTGCTTGGGGCAAAATAGATAAAAGAATGGAAATGCAGGGTAGGAGGAATTTAGCAGAGAAGGAAGTCAGGGTCTGGAGGGCTGACTCAAGATCACAGAGGAAAGTCACCAGAAACTCTGGAGTGTGTAAGGGCTTTGTCTGCATATTGACCATTAAAGGCACTGACAAGGGAGTCACAAGAAGGCCATGTGTTCTAGCTAGGGTGACTGTTGATGTGAAGAACCACCATGGCCAAAAGCAACTTGGGGAGGAAAGGGTATATTTGGCTTCCACTCCCACAGCACTGTTCATCATCAAAGGAAGTCAGGACGGGAACTACAACCCGGCAGGGACCTGGAGGCAGGAGCTGATGCAGAGGCCATGAAGGGGTGCTGCGTACTGGCTTGCTCCTCATGGCTTGCTCAGCCTGCTTTCTTTTACAGAACCAAAGTCCACCAGCCCAGGGGTCGCACCACCCAGAAGGGGCCGGGCCCTCCCCCACCAATCGCTAATTAAGAAGTGCTCTACAGGCTTGCGTACAGCCCAGTCTTACAGAGGCATTTTCTCAATCAATGTTCCTTCTTCTCAGATGACTGTAGATTATATGAAGGTGCTGTAAAACTAGCCAGTACACTGTATTACCTTGGATCATGTAAAAGATCCTGGGTCGTGCAAAAGACTTCAAGCCTATGACTTGGATATATTAGCCAAATTAAAGTATGCATAGGAAGAAGACACCCCTACTTACATTAGTCCCCTAAGACCTCCACCAGGATAAATGAGTACTACCCCCATAGAAACCACGGATGGAGAGGATTGTCCCCACACAAAGATGACAACAAAATTCGAACACGGTCTTAAAAAGAAAGAATAGGAATGGGGAGGTTGTGGTATTCACCACATTGGTTCCTGGCTGTTTATGAGTTACTGGATTGGTGGAGGGGATGGCAGGGCCTTTAAGAAATATATTGAATAGAGGCCAGATTTAGCCCAAGTGAACCTAACTGTGCCACTGACTATCACAACTGCCTAAGTCACAGATTTATCAGTGCTCATGAAGCAAAGCCAGTGCCATGCCTCTATTGGTTTAACTTTTCACCGAGTATAGAGGAGATAAGTCATTTTTGCCCTCTTTGTAACATACCTTTATATAATTAAAGACTTATGGCTCCCCTTGGTCTCTTTCTTACAAATCAAACACAAGCCATCCTCAGTGTATTTTCTCCTAACACTTATTTTTCAAAGTTTTAATAGTTCTCATTTTTTTTTTTCACTCTGAAGCCTCTTTGATTAGTTTGCATTGATTTTGAAATTTGGAACTTGAAGAGGAATATGCTTAGCATTCCCACTAGATTTGATCTTGGCAAAGGCCAGATCAAGAGTAATAAACACATTCCTCTTGGCCGAAGAGAAAGATGTCTACCCAGCACAACTCTCTGTGCATTGTTGTTGGGGTGGAACTCTCTGTCGGCTTCCAAATCATTACTGATTCTGTGCTCGGCCAGTCCCCAAACACCAATTCTAAGACTGATACATATGGAAAGCATTTGTTTTCCCCTGCTGAATCTTATTTTATTGATTGGAGCCCAGTCTCTAATTCTGACTATGCACATATTTTATTACTGTCCCTCACATCATAAGGTACTTTTTTTTTTTCACAGTTCTAATGCTTCGGCATGAACATTTTGTCTGATAAGAATCTCATCTTTTTTTTTTTTTTTTTGGTTTTTCAAGACAGGGTTTCTCTGTATAACAGCTCTGGCTGTCCTAGACTCACTTTGTAGACCAGGCTGGCCTTGAACTCACAGAGATCCGCCTACCTCTGCCTCCCAAATGCTGGGATTAAAGGCGTGCGCCACCAACGCCCGGCTAAGAATCTCATCTTTTGAGTGCATACTAAGTGAGCTAAAGAGAACTTTTGCTAATCTACTCTTTCAGTAATGATATGCAAGGACGTGGAGGATGGAAAACAAACTTAATAAGAACCAAATCTGAGCCGGGCGGTGGTGGCGCATGCCTTTAATCCCAGCACTTGGGAGGCAGAGGCAGGCGGATCTTTGTGAGTTCGAGGCCAGCCTGGTCTACAAAGCGAGTCCAGGACAGCCAGAGATATTCAGAGAAACCCTGTCTCAAAAAACCAAAAAAAAAAAAAAAAAGAACCAAATCTGTATTTGTCCTTTTTTTTTTGGACATAATTCTAATTCAGAGTTTATGCTCACTAAAGGATTTTGCCCTGTGACTCATCATAGTGGCCTAAACTGCTTCTAGTAGCTCCCTCTTCACCCTCTCTGCAATGTATACATCACGATGACGTAAAGTGTTAATGCTGTAGCTGGAAGCGAGAAAACAAAGAAAACAAAGGGATGGAGTTGATAATGTAACATCTTCCACATCTAGCCAGAAGGAATACTGAAATTCATGGTGGGGCTGTGGGACGCATGCCAGGCGCTGATGGAGCCATTTATACTGTGAACAGAATTTCAGGCTACAAAACCAAGAGTTGAGGGAGAGAGTCATTATCCCAGCCATATCTAGATATTTACTGGAACTCTGGTTGTTGACATGTTGAACTCATTACAAATAGTCCTCTTGACAGGTGCTCTTCCAATAAGTATCTATCCATGTAGTATATGGGAGAGGTCCAATGATGTTAAACTGGCTCCCCTCTTGGAAATTCCTAAGAAATATAGGAAATGGGGATGTGACAGCTAGCTTGGAAAGTAATCAGTAGTGTATAAAATCACAAGTCAAAGACTTGACCATTGCAGACTATGAGAGTAGAGTAGGAAAAAGGGAAAGTTAATATTATCTTGAGTTTTTATTATGTATCAGAACTACATTGTATACTGATATAGTAGGGATTGCCTTTTCATACAATACCTCTGAGACAGACAGCATTTTCCTTATTTTCATATAACTAAATTAACATTAATAGGGCTAAGTAACTCAGCCAAATCAGAATTTGGCTATAATTTTGCTTGGCTCAGAGACTATATTTTCCGTGACATCATTTCATTGTTTATTATGAATGAGATTTGTTTCATATTGTCCACTGTCAAGTCATATGAGATAATTGTGAACTTGTGCCCTGTGGGAGAGAAGCTTCACTCTTACAATTTTAGGATGATAATATGACTCATCATTACCCCGCCATAGAAAATCCCTCAGGGAACAGTGAGGAAGGTGTAGAAGACACCTCTTTTCTCTAATGAAACTATCACAGACTTGGTCTGGGGTAGAATTTTCACTCTATGGGATAAAAACTTGTCACTGCTTTTAGAAGAAAGGACACACAAACTGATCCAGGAAAGAGTGACTCACCCTGTTGACTTTCAGATTATTTTCAAGAAAGAATTCAGAGGCTTTCAACCAGTGGTTTTCTTTTTCTCAATTTTCACTTTGAAGTATTTCCAGCATCCTCTCTTCCTTTGACGTAGCATATATGGAAGTTTGAGTGAGAATGTCCTACATAGGCTCAGATATTTGAATACTTGGTCCCTAGTTGGTAATTCTGATTGGGAAGACTTAGGAGGTAAGGTCTTGCTAGAGGAAATATGTTGCCGGGGGCATGCTTTGAGATTCCAAATCCATGTGCCATACCTACTCATCTCTCTATGTTTTATGTTTGTGAATTGAGATATGATCTCTAGCTGTCGTCTGCCACAAGTTACCATGCTGTCCCCACCATTATGGACCCTAATTCTTGGGAACTATAACTGCTCCCCTAAGAAACTCCCCCTTTTATAAGTTGCCTTGGTCATAGTGCTTTATTGCAACTGTAGAAAACTCACAAAGACAGCTTACTAGAAGCCCTTTCTCCTTGCGTTACATTAGTGAGAGTAATGTGATGACCTCTGCTCCCAGCTAGATCATCTTAACCTTTCTCCTTTATCACTGCCTACAAATGCCAACCGAATCCTTAGATTTCATTGAACTGCCACTGGGCATGTTGCTAATCACATCACACATATTGTCTTAATATCCTTCTAAACATCTGATAAAGTATATTCCCTCAGATGAGAACATGGAGAACCCAAGAAACTAAGTGACCTGCACACCTCATGACTCATTCAGAGGTGCAGTTGGGTTTATGAGTCCAGACAGTCTGATTCCACACTTGCACCTCTCACTGCCCTAATGGACATCCCCTCTACAAGTCTGCTTTCTCTGTTTTCAAAGTCTTGACTACTTTCTCCTTCATGATGCCTTGGATATCAAGGTAGCTGTATCCCTGTTATATTCTTTTGAGTTTAGCCCAGAAAGAAAGAACCTAAACAGTTACCCTTGTTTTCATGTCCTTCTCCAGTTTGAAATGTCATAATCATTCTATGTCCTTTTAACCATGCCTTCAATCCTGCTCTTGGGTAAAAAAGACCCAGTTGGTTAATTTCCAAACAGACATCATGGGAGCTGTAAGAGAGGGCAGAGAAAAGGAAAACCATATTTGGAAAGTTCTCTCAGCCCATTTCTTGTGTGGCAATGATTGCTATTAACCCAAAGGTCAGAAGAGTGAGGTTTCTGGTGCACGATAATGGTGTCTGGCCAATCTAAAATGAGCAAGAAAAGGCCTTGACTATGATGCAGGGCTGATTGAAGCAAACACAGCTGACTATAGAACAAGACTTTGTGAAGCTCTTCAGTAATAATTAAATTCTGGGGAACTTTTGAAGGCCAAGGCCTGATATACATATTATACAATATATATATATATATTATATATATGTAAATATGCCTACAAGAGAGTGAGTTTTATAGGAGCTTTAAAAAGAAAGTAGAACAATACTCTGTCCATTATCACTAGCCATATAGTAGCATTTCACGATCAAATTCAACGATATATTGACTCTATTATACTTTCGTGTTTTGTTACTATCTGTGGGCTAGCCATCATTCTAGGTACTGGGTTCATAATAGTGGTGAGAGGATATTTTATAGAACCCTCATTGTTCTCTGACTCTCAAGGGAAATGACTTTAACTAACAAGGACACTGCTGCTTTTTGAGCTTGTAAAACTGAAGATTGATCCTCGGAAGTGAGGGTGTGCTTGCTGTACAAGGGTAAGGACCGAAGTTCAGGTCTCTAGCGTCCATGTAAAAGCCAGGCCTCGTGGAAGGTATCTGTAGTTCCAGTGCTGAAGGGACAGACACAGGTGGATTCTGGGAGCTCACTGGCTAGCCAGTGTAGCTGAAACAGTGAACTTCGGATTCACTGAGAGACCCTGACTTAAAAAATGAGAAGCAGAAAAGTGGAAAAGCCAATCCTAACCTTTGGTCTCCCTACTCACATATACCACCCCATCTCCATGTATGTAAATGTGTACACACACACACACACACACACACACACACACACACACACACACACACACAGGAGGATGTAGTGATGTGTTTGGAGGATGGTTCCCCCCTACAAATAAGATATTTTGAAGGCTGCAATTCTATTGCCCTTTAGAACATGAACTACTCTTGTACCTAATTTACAATCTCATATCAGTATTCTTTTTTCCCCCAGCTTGACTACATATAAATGTATTTTGATGTTCCCTGAATCAGCTCTATCTTCCTCATTAATAAGTAGCCTAAAAAATTACCCCATGATCAGGATACATTTTAAGAACATTGCTTTCACGTGTGTCTGATGAGTACAGTGGGGAAAAATAAGCAAGAAGGAGACGCAGGCTTAGTGTGGGAGGAGCTTAAGAGGTGAAGTAGCATGGTCACAGGCGGCTTTGCCGACAATGTCACATTTGAGCTCAGTGTTCAGAGGTGAACCATATGTCCTGTGGGTACCCTGGGGAAGAATGTTGCAAGACAAGGAAAGATAAATGATAAGGACCTTACTTAGTTCTGGTTCTGGGCTAGAAACTTTCTTTTTTTTCTCAACTCCCTCCTGCTCCCCTCCTCTCCCTTCTTGTACCCTTCCCTCCTCTCTCCCTCCCTGCTCCCTCACTATATTTTTTGAGACAATGGGGAAGCAACCCAGGTCCTTGCCCATGCTCAGCAGGTGCTGCACCGCTGACAAGTACAGTCCGCGGTCTTTTTGCTTTTGTTTTTGAGACAAGGTGTCACTAAGTAGCTCAGGCTGTCCTTGAATTTACCTGTAGCTCAAGCATGATTTAAAAGTTGTGATCTTAGCTGGGAGGTTGGTGGCGCAAGCCTTTAATCCCAGCACTTGGTAGGCGGAGGCTGGTGGGTCTCTGAGTTCAAGGTCAGCCTGGTCTGCAGAGTGAGTTTCAGGACAGCCAGAGCTACACAGAGAAATCCTGTCTCGAAAAAGCCCCCAAAACCAAAACAACAACCACAACAACAACAAAACCCAAAACCCAGCCATGATCCTCCTGTCCTGGCTTCCTGAGTAATTGTGATTAAAGGAATACTATCAGCCTAGAAGAGCCTGGCATTTTCCAAATACAATAACAAGTCCCAGAATACACAAGGAGGCCTGTGAGGCTGACAGAGAGAGGGATGAGGCTATGGAGCAGGTGAGCTCAGGGAAATTGGGCATGGAACCGAGAGCCAAAAAGAGCCAAAGGCTCCTTGGGCCTTTGTAAAGCTCTTTTCCTGAGGTTTTTGAACTGATGTGTGACTTGAATTGACGTATCTTCTAAGATTAAGAGGGCCAGGGTAGAACCCCAACCAGGAGAGACCACAATCCACATGAGAGTTGATGCTGACCTAGCCCCCAACTAACTAGGCTGAGTATATGCTGAAGGTAAAGGCAAATGGAAAAAGGTCTAGGTTGGCAGTAGAATAAAGGGACCAGAGCAGGCTGATTGGAGCCACGTCTGTGTTCTGAGGTGGGGAGAAGAGCTAGTCGGCTGAACATAATTGCTTGAACCACCTTTATGGGGAATGGAGGGGTCCTGCCAGTTCTTCCCATAGTAAAGAATTTCAGCATGTTTGGTGTGGATTTTTCTAATCACAGAAGATGAAAATGTTCATGATTCAAGCTAGCAAGGTATCAATCAGGTCTCCCCTAATGAGAGTTTGTTTGTACGAGTATCCTTCTCCTTATCCATGTCTCAAGTTGTATATCTTAGAATGTAATTTTTAAAATTTGATTGATCACTTTTATTTTAGCTTTCATATCTAAAATCATTTTTTTTCGGGGCTAGGGAGATGGCTCAGTTAGTAAAGTGCCCGGCGTGCCAACATGAAGACATCTGCCCAGGTGGGATATGAAAAGCAGGGTGAAGTGGCACACACCTGTGACCACAGTGGGGGTGGGGGGATCAGGGTGGGGCAGAGGAAAGAGATGACTTGGATCTCTGAAGCCCACGGACCAGGTAGCTTAGCTGAACTCATGAGTTTCAATTTCAGCTGGAGACACTGTCTCAAAAATTAAAGGTGGAGAGAAAGGAGACACCTGATCTCCACACGCATGGACACAGATCTCTACCCACAAGCACATACAAACATATACCACACCATACCACACCACACCACACCAATGTCTCTCAAATGCACACACCATTGCATGTTTCATGTTGTGGTAAATAGCTTTTTTTTTTTTTTTTTTTTTTTGGTTTTTTTGAGACAGGGTTTCTCTGTGTAGCCCTGGCTGTCCTGGACTCACTTTGTAGACCAGGCTGGCCTCGAACTCACAAAGATCCGCCTGCCTCTGCCTCCCAAGTGCTGGGATTAAAGGCGTGCGCCACCACCGCCCGGCTGGTAAATAGCTTTTGATGTGCTTGGCAGGCTGCAATTCTTGTCTTTGAAGAGAGTCATTTCCCAAAATCTCATGTCATTTATGTAACTCTTGATACATACCTTATGTAACCCTTAACAAATAAATAACCACTCTAATTTATCGATTGATAAGCTTTCATTTTCTTAGAAAAGCTTTGGCTGTCAGTAAGATAAACATCTCACACTATCCGCAGAAGATGTCATTTAAATGACTAGTACACACAAGTTTATCCATGCTTGTTCATATATTATACTTATTCGTTATGTATGGTTTGAATGTAAAATATTCTACACAGGTTCATGCGTCTGGATACTTGGTCCTCAGCTTCTGGTGCTGTTTTGAGATGTTCTGGGACTTTGGTAGGTGGGACATGGCTGAGACAAATGGGTCACAGGGAACCTAGTCTTGAGGGGTATACAGCTTCACTCTGCTTTACCTCCAAAGTCTCCATTTCCTGGTCCACAGCCATAAGGAGTCCCAGTAGCATGTTCCCAACGCTGCACGTGCAGCTCTGCCTTCCTCACCACAATGGACTGAACTTTCTCAAACTGTGAGCCCCGATAACTTCTTCCTCCCTCAAGTTGCTCCTCTAAAGCATTTTGCCAGTGATGAAGACAATACACAGTCTGTATTCATACGCAGTGAGGTCTGAAGGCTGTCAAGATCTAAAGCATGGTCTCCAGGAGTAGTCCTCAGCTAGGGTCCCTAGATGCTCTTAGTTTTCTCAGTATCTTCCTCAAGTTTTGAAAGCTTTGTTCTCACACAGTGGGACTAGAATCAGAGAAAGATGAGGCCCAGGTTTCCAGCCCCTTCCCCTGGGTTCTGATTTCTCAGGGGTAATGCAACCACATTATATACTCTTCCCCTTGCTTGGTTAATTCAAACTCAGGTCTGTTTCTGGTACCCAGTGATGCCACCCAAGCTATTTTAGTGGCAGCCACCAATCCACTTTGCTGGAAAGGAAATGGATGCTAAGCTGACCTGCCATCACAGGAACCCCCTTTTAGATCTGAGTTACTTTTCTGTCCCCTACACCCCCTTGAGCTACCCTCCAGCCAGGCCTAGCACCCTCCCCTGGGGCCAGTGGTCCACCTGCCCACTGAATTCCCAACTCAAGAGAGAGTGGGTCTTTTTAAAGTGAGACAATAGAGTTGTTTCTTGAGGAGTTTGAAGAAAAAAAACATCCTCTCCCACTCGCTGCTTGAATTTAATCTTTTTATATTTCCATCACAAATAATTTCTAGTGTTCTTTCATTTGCAAATAAGTGCTGGTGTTGTTGTTTTGGTCACATGTAGTATTTCTCATTCAATTCATGGTGAGCCTCCCTCCTCTAGTGGATCAGCCTGTGGGTGTGAACTTGTGCTTGAATTTAAATGAGAATGTATCTGGAAAGTCAAAAAAAGTCCCGTTCAGAAATCTGCTCTGGAAAGAGATTGGTAGGGCAGCATCTTTGGCTTGTGCTGGTGGGGGAGGCAGGGAGCCTACTAGGCCTGCTTGCAGCAGTGGGGCCCACAGGGGAGCACAGAGCCCTGCGGGCTCTAGGATAACCATGGGGAACACGGCACAGATGGACCCCAGCTCCTTTACAGCCAAAGTTCTGCCCAGTTGAGTTCCTAGATTTATACTGCCAATGGTGCAGAGTTAGAGGATTAGTTTGTGTCTCACACCCCATTCTTGTTTATAATTTATAATCCTCCTCCAAAGAGGGGAAAAAAAGTGCTAGGGTAAGGAGCCAAAGCAGTATCCTTATACTCTTTTCTTAATTGGGTAGAGGTGCTCTGAGTTGTTGGTTGAAATGACAGGTACTGTTTGAAAAACAGAAAAAGAAAAGCAACCACAACAAAAGCAATGCATCTCCACATGTGGCCAGCAATGGATACAATTGTCCTTTTTACCAGAGGGCTCTGTCCCCATAGCAACAGGCACATTCACCGGTTGAAGCTGGAAGACAAATACCCTGGGGCCCTTTGGCTCGCTCTGTGAACCCTGGGCTTGGTTTTGTCCACCCTGGCTCAGAAATTTTGTTGGCTGAGTCAGCAGCTAATGTCCCTGGCCTTTTGGAGCTGGCTTCTTCTTGACAAGCCCCGGGGTGTGGATCTCAAGGGTTCTCTGTTTGTTTGATGAGTCGTTAAGGAGAGTTTATTGAAACTGGATGATTTTTTTTTCAAAGAATGGTTAAGTTGAAAATATTTCTCTAAAATTCCTAAAACATTTTTTTAAAGGCAAATCTCCTCAAAGTTTTTCCTCTTTGCTTCCTCAAATACTATGTGTCATTCGTTGAACATACAGGACAGCAGTCTAACTGGAGAGACAAGACTGAGACACGGCTAAACGCAGCACATTGGGGGCGGCGGCGAGAGATGTGCTCACTGCCCCATGCATTCAGTGATCACACCAGCGTCCGAAACGTGGGGTTATGTCAGGCAACAATTGTTCCTTTTGTGACTCTTACTCAAGGAAACGTTTCAACATCAAACAAGTTCTCAGAGCCTTGTGCATCATTCCTGAGATTAGACAAGTTGTCCCCGTAACTGCCAACACCTGGACTGTATTTCAGTTATGACTCTGGGAATGTGATTCTCTCTCTCTCTCCCTCCACCTTCCTTTATCAGCACTTTTTGCCCAGCGCCTCTTCCATGTCTACATGTCTAGTTCATGATGACTTTGTTTATTCTTGGCTGGTGGGGTGAGGAATCTTCACATCAAGGTTTCCCTTTGGAATATTTCCTGACTGTGAAGCCGAGCACAGATGTCAGAACTATTCCCTTCTAGCTGGGGATGTGAGGGCTCCATTCTCCTAACGGAAGCCCTCTCCAACAATATGGCTGGCCAACTGTTGAGAGAGGCCTGTACCCCACCCTGAGTCTGTAGAGCAGTTGATTTTTCAGCCTGTGCCTTGCCCCGAAGTTCTCCATTTTTTGTTTGTTTTTTGAGCACAAATCCAGAAGTCAGATGACTGCATCTTGTGGGCAATGTAAACAGCACCTTTGGTCCAGCGCCACCCAGCAGGCTCAGGCTGATAAATAACTTCTTTCTAAAAGTAGAAAGGTCCCCTATAAATTTATCAAAGTAAATGGAGACTGCAGGAACACATGAGCATATTAAGGCTGTATCAGGGAAACTATACTAAAGAACTTACCAGACACACAATACTGAGGAAAGTGTTAATTTCCTTATCTGGACCCCAAGATGGGGAGAGCACTCAATGCTGTGATGGTGGTGGCCCCACCAATCTGTCATCTGGCCACCCGGTGTGTGCATCACGAGGCTGACAGGCCAAGAACTCCTAACTAACCCAGGTTCTTCAGCTCTGCTCTATCCCTGTTAGTGACATGGACTACTCAAGTTTTCATCTGTTCACCTATCCAATGGTCCACATGGACCTGCTGTCATCCATCCACCCATTTGCTAATGTGGATTCTGTCCTGACCTTCACCTCTACATCCTCAACCACATTCAGTATCTTCAGTTTAACTCTGGCCCTGCAGCCTGGCTACAGAGCAGCAGCCGGGTCTGCACTGGATCTTCCTGTATCCAGATCAGTTTCCCAGATCCAGTGGCTCAGACCTCTTTGAAGCTCCTGGAACTAGCAGCCTCTTTAACCCTTTGTAGCCATTTGTGAAGTTACATATGTGCATACATACATACAAAGGGGAGAAGCGGAGTGGGGAAAGAGGGAGAAAGGAGGAGGGAGAAGGGAAGAGGAGAAGGAAGTTACTATGTGATATGTAATGCATGATCTGAGACTTTATGGGCAGGATTGAAATGGAAGAACCCTGTTTGCCTTGGAAGACTATCAAGGAGAAAGACACTACTTGACAAATTATCGCACCTTGTGAATTGTCATTTAACAAATCCTGACACTGGAAAGACACAAGTGTAGTTATTCATCTGTGTTTCTGACGTAGGCAGGTCATAACATTTATTATCCCTTTTCCTGTAGTCCATGCATAACATCTTTGCCTCAACCAACAGGACTTTTCTTGCTATAAGACAGGGCCCAGCTTGCTGTAAGTCCCAGAGCCTCTGTCAAATGTCACCAACTGCACTTGATGGTTGTGGTGAAAAGTGCAGCCCCTGCTGCTACTCTCCTTGGGGTTGAGGGGTGGGTCACTTTCTATGTGACCTTGGCTTTCATTTTCTGCTTTTCCAAATAAGACAATAGTGCCCGTTGTTAGGCTCACCCTGAGGGGCTCCTGCCTTATTACCAGCAAGCCGTAACTCCCAATGAGAGACAGAGTCCGGATCGCTGCAAAAGCAAGAGGAACTTTTTTCTAATGTGTGTGTGGGGGGTCCCCCTTTGCCCGTGGGAGAAGTGACCCCCAAACTAGAACTCTAGGTTCTTCCTGGAGGACAAGTCTTGATCCATTGTCTGCTAAAGATGCTTGCCTGTAGGCGGGGGGGGGGGGGGGGGTTCTTAATTCTAGGGTTGGGTAGTTGTTTGTTGGTTCCAGGGGACTCTGGAGTCCTTCCTGGAATTTACTGAGGGTCATTTTCTAGTAGTGACAATGAGGGGTTGATAGAGAGTCACGGAAGTAAAATTTCAAAGGTCCCCTTTTCACTGAATTTCACAGGCTGGCTGGGAGTCAGGGTAGTGGAATTTCGAAGGCTCGGCCTGGATCTGAAAGGTCCCCCTTTCACCCATATCATAGGGTGGTTGAGACAAATTAAATATTTTCCTTATGTACTTGTGCTGGCTAGTTATGGGTTAATTCAGCACAAGCTAGAGGCATTTGAGAGGAGGAAACCTCAATTAAGAAAGTACCTCCATAAGATCCAGTTGTAGGCAAGCCAGTAGGGCATTTTCTTAATTAGTGATTGATGAAGGAGGGCCTAGTGCCTTGTGGGTCTGGTGGTCCTGGGTCCTGCTATAAGAAATCCAGTAAGCAGCACCCCTGCAAGGCCTCTGTATCAGCTCCTGCTGCCAGGTTCCTGCCCTGACTTTCCTCAGTGATGTGGGCTGTGTTAGTAAAATAGACCCTTTCCTTCCCATGTTGCTTTTACTTGTGGTGTTTCATTGCAGCAGCAGTAAACCTAACTAAAATAGTACTTAAATTGACCTAAGCACTTAGAACAGTGCTTGGTGCTGGCTCAGCTACTGATAAGTCAGTCTGCATGGGCTGCCTTCCATGTTGGTGTGGTTAGCACATTGACACAGCAGACTCTGGGTGTCCATTCCTGGATTTCTTCAGCTCTTGTTTGCCAGATCTCAGTTTATATATTTCACGTGCACTTTGGAGGGATTAAGACTTGGCACCACGTTAAACTTCAGTTTGTTAAAAACATCATCATTATGTTTTTCTGTTTGTTTACTTGTTTTAAAGTAATCTATTCTGCTATGGTGGTTTGAATGAGAATGACCTCTATAGGCTCATAGACTTGAACTCTTGATCATTAAGTAGTGGCACTACTTGAGAAGGATTAGGAGGTGTGGCCTTGTTGGAGGAAGTGTGTTAGTGGGGGTGGGCTTTGGGATTTCAAATGCTCAAGCCAGGCTCAGTGTCTCTCTCTTTCTTCCTTCCTATGGATCCAGATGTAGAACTCTCAACTACTTCTGCAGCACCATGTCTGCCTGCATGCTGCCATGCTTCCCGCCATGGTGACAATGGGCTAAACCTCTGAACTATAAACCAGCCCTACTTAAATCTTTTTCTTTGTAAGAATTGCCATGGTCATGATGTCTCTTCACAGCAATGGGAATATTGACTAAGACAACTGGAAAAATTGAAATTATCTTTTGTTGTCTTTGTTCTCTCTCTTCTTTTTTCAGTCCTGGGGAATTGAACTCAGGAGTTCAGGCACACAAAGCAGGTACTCTGCCATGTGAGCTTCAGCCCCATTGTTTCTCTTTAGATGCTATTTCAGCTGAGTGATTAAAAAAAAAAAAGCCCCCATCAATGTACTCAGTGAACTGCCTTGTTCAGAAACAAATGTGATTGTGTTTACAGAGTCTATTTTATAACAAGGAGCAACCCTTTATGCTATCCTCACTCTCTTCTGTATTCTTTCTGGACTTACAAGTGAAATATTTCATTTTATTTAATGGAGGATTTTTAAAATTTGTTTTAAGCATATTTTAAAAATATTTTTACGTGTGTGTGTTAGTGTGTGTGTGTATGTGTTAGTGTGTGTTCACTTTTCTTTATGTCCGCCACATGTCCACCAGTCCTCTGGAGCTGGAGTTGCAAGTGGTTGTGAGCATCCCGATTTGGGTGCTGGAAATTGAACTCATGACGGTCTGCAAAACCAGCTAGAATGCTTGACTGATGAGTTATCTCTTCAGCTCCTTTAGTGGAGAAAGGTGCTGGAAATTTCAGGTATAGGGCAATGAATCAAGCTGACATGTAGACACGGGGCACCTTCCAAGGGCCTTGAGTCTAGTTCTCTTTCTGAGCTGCTGGCCCCTTCTTCATACAGGTGTGGTGGTCATGTATCTACCAGCAGTTTCACTTGGTCTCACTGCCTACAAAGTGAGGCTGGGAGAAGCCACTGTTGCCCAGGACTCTTAGGAAGATTAAATGACAGTACACATCTGGATAGTACATGGGCCAATACTTGTCACCTAGCAAGCACTTAGCTTGTGACAGCCAATGCTATGCCTTCAGTCTTGATTGGAAATGGTCCTGGTGACCTCTTAAGTGTTGCCCTTTTGAAATGACAAGTACATTAACCCTTTCCTCAGCAGACTTTGTACAAGCTGCTGCTAATTTAGTATGCCTCCTGCCATTAGCGCTGAAGGAATGCCTCACAATTTCACAAACCTGGAATTAAAATCAGAGACTGTAGTCATTACCCTGAGTTATACTAGGCATAAATAAACTTCTCTGGGAGAGTTGGAAACTTGCCTAGTTTGAAGATAATTAGCTCTGTACCTCCAGAGTCAGTATATAAACATGCATTGGCTGCCACCAACTCAGGACCTCGTAGCATTTGGGAGCCGGCTGTGCAACAACTAAGGGCCAAGGAATCCCTGCTTGTGTTGGGGTATAGTCAGTGCCATCAAGAGGGGTTCAAATTCAAGGACAAACCTTTTATTGGGAGTTTTTAGAAGGACTCACAAGATCGATTTTGGGAAAAAAAAAGAGCCCAGGAGAAAAACCTTACCTCCATGTTGAGGGAAGGTCTAATATCATTGCTTCTGATAGGTTGAATTCAATGCCGAGATCTGGTTACCGCCCCTTCTGAGGCATTCTTTTGATTGGTTAATAAAAGTCGCTTATGGCCAATTAGCTGGGCAGAAAGAGTATAGGAAGGTGGGACTTCCTGAGATTAGACAGGAACCCTGAGCACACTCAGAGAATCGCTCTTTTTCCACTGGGACACAGGAGGAGACAGACATTTTGAGAACGCTGGAATTTAATTGCAGGCACATGGTGGTTTGGGATTAGGTGATCTGGGTTAATTTAGAGTAGCTAATTGAGAGTCTGCCCAGCTAAGGGCTAAGTGTTAAAACATTAAAAGGTCTTGGTGTATTTAATTATTGGGGAAAAGACTGTGGTGGCTTATAGGCCCTCAGTCCAAGCAGTCCCGGGCCGTCAGACTTCCAGACTGCTGGACTCCCCAAGCTCCCACCCAAGCTGCTGGTAATTCTACTGACCTAATATAACAACTTATATTAATTAACAGAGTTTAGGTTACAGGTGGTGTAGGCCACCCTTGGTCCCAGGGCTCTTTCTCCAGGATAAGTTAGGCAACTGGTTAAGGCACGCGGGCCAGGCCACCAGCTCCTCTGCCAAGCTGCTTGCTACTCCGCCACCCTAATCTTACAGTTTATATTTACTAATAACTATAATAATTACTTAATTTGCAGTTTCACCTCCATTTCTCTCTTGCTGGCTCCTAGAATTTAAGCAAGATCAGCTATAGCTGTTCTTGAATGTTTGAGCAGGAAAAGGAATTCCGCCCAGTAGTACTCCTTTCAGACAACATGCCTTAAAAAGCTCTTAGAAGTTCAGAGAAATGACCTAGTGTCAGCATGGTGATACAGAGCTATACCTTGAGTAACTCCATTTTTACTTTTAACGTGGTCTGTTACAGCATTTAGGTCATTCCTATGTCTTGTTTTTGTGAACAGTATGACAATGGACAAGGAAATGATATTTCTTTGTGATCTTTGGATGTGTAAGTCGAATATTTGGATCAACTGGCACTTCTGTTTTTGTTTGAGGGGCTTCCATATTGGACAACGTTGTCTACACTCACTCTTTGGCTGCTCCAGACTTAACAGTATTACTTACCACCCAAATATTAAGGGCATTTGGATTTGTACATCAATCTTTGACTCATCTCTGAAGTCCAGACTCATCTAGGGCAAGGCTGAGGCAACATTTCCATCTGGATACCTGGAGTAGGCTGAGAAATAGTATTCTTAAAACACCCACATCAGAGTTCCTGCTGCTCATGTGGACCTTAAACAGCAACGACTTTGCATATGTGTTGTCCTAAGGATCTTGAGGTGGAGATGAGCCTACTTTCTCCAACTGGATCATAAAATCGATCACATGCATCCTTGAGAGAGGGACAGGACTTTATAGAGGGGTCACCACAGCATGAAGAACTCTATTAAAGGGTCTCAGCATTAGGAAGGGTGAGGACTACTGCACCAGAGGCTAGAGACAGCAAGGAGTGGGTCCTCCCCAAAAGCTCATGAGAGAGTACATCCCTTCTAATACCCTGATTTGTGCTTAGACTGATTTTAGACATCTAGCTTATAGAACTGTGAAGGAAGTTTAGCTCTTTTAAGCCACCATGTCCCTGGTGATGCGTTAGTTATAGAAAATGAATACTATCCACTCAGCATCTCACCCCTACTCATGCAGACCCTGGCTCCCTGTAAGCCCGAGCTTTTCATAGTCCTGCCCATCTCAGGATGGTGACAATTCTGCCTCTCTGGTTCCTCAGTCCAATATCTCCAAAGTCACCCTGAAGTCCTCTCCTTGGCCTGCACTTCACATCTCGGCAAATCCCACTTGCTCTGCTTTGCACATATGTCCAGAGTCACCCTGCTCGGCCACTGTCCTGGCTCAGTAACAGTCACCTCATTTTCGGTCACTAAATCAGTCCCCCAACTTCTCTCTGTGCATCCTCCTCCTCTTACAGCCCACACCGTACAGGTCTGTCTTGTGGCTCCTTCCACACCCCATGCAGAATCTGAGGTTTTTGTGATGATGTCAAACCCCTCTAAGGCTGCACCCTGCCACTTCACATTTCGTCTTTATCTCCATCTCTGCATTCTCTGTCACTCCTCTCTAGCCACCCTGGCCTCCTTCCTGTCTTCCTGTTCTCAATACTCTAAGCAGACTCTTGCTTCAGGGATCTGCCCTTGCCCTTCCCTCTTCTCTCAGATGTTTGCTCTCTCCCTCACCTCTTTCAACTCCTTTTTTTTTTTTTTAAATGTCAACCTCTCAGTGAGATTTCTCTGGCCACCTCATCTCAAACTATACCTTCAATCTGTGTTCTTACCTCATAATATATTCCTGTTTTGATTTTCTTACTAGCATTTATAACTATGGCTTCCACTTATTTTATTGTGCTGGCCCCTTTCTCTGACACTTCTGTGAAGATATGGACATTTAGTATTTGACCTATGATCATATCTCCAGCACCTAAAACAGAACCCAGCGTATAGTAACTGCTGGAGACAAATCTTACTGTCAGAATGCACTTCCGAGTGGCATTTTAGGGTAAGGAGGGTAGAGAAATTCACACCACTTTTGCCAGCAACCTGTGTAGCTCACATACACTTTATTTAAGAGTCACAAAGGCCAGGTGTGGTGGCTCATGGCTGTAATCTCAGCACTTGAGAGGCTGAGAGAGGAGGATTATGGAGAATGTGAAGGTAGCCTGATGTGGTCATTTGAATTAGAATGACCCCTACCAACTCCTGTGTTTCAATACAGGGTCCCTAGTTAGTGGAACTGTTTGGCAAGGATTAGGAGGTGTGTCCTTGTTGAAGGAGGTGTGTCACTGGGGGTGGGCTTTGGGATTTCAAAAGCCTCATGCCATTCCCAGGGTGCTTTCTGCCTCCTGCTTGCAGTTCTGAGATGTGAACGCTCAGCTGTCTCTGCCACCATGTCTTTGCTCTGTTATCATGGGCTCTAATTAGCCCTCTGAAATTGTTAGCCCAATTAAATGCTTTTTATAACTTGCCTTGGTCATGGCGTTTTATCACAGCAATAGAAAAATAACTATGAGGTGCAAAATGAAACCCTGTCTCAAAAAAAAAAAATGTTGATGACTGATGATCTATAGCTAAGAGGTGGTACTGATGGTTAATAGAGGATCTTCTGGAGCAAAAAAGAGAATAAAAGAATAAAAAGTTTTAAATTATTTTTGGCTTCAGACACTTTCCCCTGAAATGTTCAATCCTTTCATTTACATATGTTTTATTTCTAGTGAAAGTCTCCAGCAAATCTGAGTTTCCTGATAGTAACAAAAACATTAATTAATTTATTTAAATCATAGGAAAACCAGAATTGATAAAAAGAAAAACAAACAAAAAACCTTAGGATCATTCTAATTTTAAGGTTTCACTTTAGGAAAGAAAATGTATGTATTTTTCCTGTGGTCCCACCTGGCCAAATGCGACTCTTCACTCTGCGTGACATATGGAGAATCTGTTCTGCTAGTGTCTAGTGGACAGTCATAATGGTCCCATACTTGTCACTCTCATTGACCTCAGGTGTTCGTCTTCAACACTGAAGATAAGTGTGAAATATCCCAGCACAACATCGGTTTGCAAATGAGAACCTATGCCAGCATTTATGACATCTCCTGGTAGTGCCACACAGAATAGAGGGAATTTTAACCACTGTAAGATTCAAATTGTGTGCTAGTCACTCTTCATGCTGCGTGAATAATTAACCAACAGAATCCTCATGACAACTCCATAAGTTAGGAATACTTATTTACCTCAAAATTAACTTGCCAAAAGTCATCTTTTAGTTTGCCAGGGCTTCCTATACAGATAAAGTGGCTTAAATACCAAAATTTTCTTGTTTTAGAGCACTGGGGACCAGACCCACAAATTCAGGCATGGCCACAATCCCTCTGAAGATCCAAACAGACATACGGGCTCAAGGTTCCTGGGGTCAATGCAGCCTAGCTCCAACCTTCACAAGAATTCTTCTCTTATGTATTCATCTATATCAAATCTTCACGCACACACACACATGCACACACACACACACACAGAGACACAGACATACAGAGACACACACACACTGACAGACATACAGACACACACACACATGCACACAGAGAGAGAGAGACAGACATACAGACACACACACAGAGACACAGACACACACACACACAGAGACAGACATACAGACACACACACACAGACAGACATACAGACACACACACACACGCGTGCACACACGCACACAGAGACAGACATACAGACACACACACAGAGACACAGACATACAGACACACACACAGAGACAGACATACAGACACACACAGAGAGACAGACATACAGGCACACACACAGAGACACAGACATACAGACACACACACAGAGACACACACAGAGACACAGACACACACACAGAGACAGACATACAGATACACACAGACATACAGACACACACAGAGAGAGAGAGAGAGAGAGAGAGAGACAGACAGACAGACACACACACACACAAAATCAAAACCTTAACTAGTGACATGTCCAATGGTCCTAGGTCCAAATATATTGCGAGGTTCTGGGGATTATGGTTTTCCACATTCAAAATTTGGCTGAACATGATTCAACATTTATAGACACCCTCTGTCTTCACCATTCACCATAGCCAATAGTAAGTAGCAGAGGCAGGACTTGAACCTGGCTCTGCCCTGTTGGCTGCACACTGAGCTCTGTCCTAAGCATGCTCAGAATAGAGAGGGGTGGGCATTTAATCTTTGGCAGTTGTGGTGGCTTGTATAGGTATGGTCCCCATAGACATGTGTATGAATGCTTGGCCCATAGGGAGTGGCACTATTAGTAGGTGTGACCTTGTTGAAGAAGTGTGTCACTGTGGAGGTAAGCTTTGAGGTCTCATATGCCCAAACTATGCCTAGCGTGGTTCATAGTCTTCTCCTGATGCCTGCCGATCAACATATAGAACTCTCAGTTCCTTCTCTGGCACCATGCTTCCTGCCATAATGATAATAGACTAAACTTCTGAACTGTAGTCCAGCCCCAATTAAATATTTTCCTTTATAAGAATTGCTGTGAGCCTGGTATGGTGGTGCACACCTTTAATCCCAGCACTTGGGAGGCGGAGGCAGGTGAATCTCTGTGAGTTTGAGGCCAGCCTGGTCTACAAAGTGAGTCTAGGACAGCCAGGGTTACAAATAGAGAAAGCCTGTCTTGAAAAAAACAAACAAACAAACAATAAATAAAGAATTTCTGTGGCCATGGTGTCTCTTCACAGCAATAAAACCCTAAGACAGTTTTAATAACCGTACACATTACCATTATGTGATACGTAGAAGATTCACAACTTTCCTTTTTCTTACCTCCATGAAAAAGTATAGAGTAGAACTGAGCAGATGTTTCATTGTTTTTATAATGAATTTTATGGACTGTTCAGTTGTCTTTCTGACAGCTTGATGGTTTTCCTTTGGGAATTTAGGATTTACATTGGGGTGTTATGGAGTAAATTATTGGGGGATGAGCATGAATCCGCTCATCTTGAGATGAACGGGAAACTTAGTGGCTCATGTTTGTGTTTTGTATGATCAGTAATGGTGGCTGAGCCCTCCCATTGTCCCTAAAATGTTCTGGGCACAGGAGTAACTGTGTCTGTATCGGATGTGCGACAGGACTCTGGAAGCTGGGCCTTGCAGTACTTGGGTGATTACAGCAGAGCGTGACAGACACAGGCCCGCGGCTTGGAGCAAGCCTTGGGTTGGGAGTCCAAGAGCAAATGCACATGGGAACAGTTGTGGCAAGTAACCAACTTGTAAAAGTTTTTCTTTTCCTCCCCTGTCATCAAGGCCAGAGGAGGACATCAGATACCCTTCATAGTCACTGTTTGCTTTATTCCTTTGAGACAAGATCTGTTGCTGACCCTGGAACTGGCAGCCAGAAAGCCCCAGTGACGCTCCTTTATATGCCCCCTCATAGCACTGAGGTTACAGGCACGTGGCCACACACAGCTTTTTAGAGGAGTTCTGAGGATTTGAACTCAGATCCTCACACTTGCACAAGTGATTTTGCTGACTAAGCTATCTTGACAGCCCAGAACGATTTTTTATATCAGTGAGCACCAATTTACAATCCAAGAGAAGACTCGAATCTCGCTTCATATCTTAAGCAGGACTGAGGGAGGACACGTGAATATGGTACCCAGGCCAGGTGTCTGTCACTGAGTAAGGAAGAGACCTGAAGAAGTAGAGTGAAGTAAAATCAAGATGGCTGCTCTACCAGGTCCCTTCTGTAGTGATTTCCTACTGATGATTTCCTGCTTCTGCCCTGTTTGACCTTGTCAGGACTAGTATTGAAGGCTATGAAAGAAAACAAGCCACAGGACAGGGAATAGTTTACACAGGAACACAGGAAGGATCTGCCTTTAGATCGGGCTTCAGGAAGTGGCTTCTTCTGTCACACTCGTCCCTCCCACCTTTTTACTAAGGACACAGGTAGCTCAGGGGCCAGTGCAGGAAAAGCACCCACAGCCGCTCTTACTGCTGAAAGATGCAGAAAAATCGAGATGCCAGTTTCTCAGCCCAGAGACAGGAAAGAGTTGCAACCAGCACCGAGGAAAGTGTTACCAACCTCCTGTCTCCAAACTCAGACCCTGTCTTCACCCTGGTTTCCACTAGTGCCTGAGTTATAAGGAGGTAGAATCATTTCTCAGAACCCAAAAGATGCCATTTAGAGTTGCATGCTTAGAGACTTAGACGTGAGCTGTATCCCAAAGGGCACCTAGTTCTTTCTAGGATATCATTTGGTTCAGTCTTTTTCCCCCCAAAATGCTTTGTTTAAGAACCCTCCTAGGTACTGTTTCAGGTGGCCTGACAGAAGCGAACCCTAGATAATAATTCAAAGACATTCAGTTGTCAGAGTGGGAAAACCACAGTCCTTTCAGAATGGAGCTCAGGCTGGGTTTATTTCAGCCCGAGTCTGTAAGCACTGCACCCTCACGGCAAGCAGCTGCTCTCTCTTGTGCACCTAACTCAATAGCTTATATGTAGCAGGCATTAACTAAAAACGCTTTAAATGAAACTGAATGTCCTAACATTGCCAGTAAAACCTGCATGTTATAGGTGGGGATTTTCAGATACCTTGCTCTGTCTTGCCCAATAGCACTCTTCAGATCTCTGAGTTTCAACTGCCTAACCACATCCTGTCGTGCTCAGCCACGGCTTGCAAAAGCAGTTGATCATACAGAAGTCTACAGTGATAAATGATTACCCATGATAACATTCTGTAGTTAGGAGAGTTATGGTTTGCTGCTCTTTGGAAGCTATGTGTGAGCTGGCGTCTCTTTCGGGACAGTAGAAGGGAATAGGTCCTCTAGGAAGCATTTGTCAAAAAGTAACAAATTCAAAATGGCCTCTCAGTTTGAGTGAAGATAATTTGTACCTAAGAGTATTCATATTAAAAAGACTTGGTATAGACTGGAGGTCCAGCTTAGGTAGTACATAAAATTCATTATAAAAACAATGAAACACCTGCTCAGTTCTACTCTATACTTTTTCATGGAGGTTAGAAAGGGAAAGCTGTGAATCTTCTACGTATCACATAATGGTAATATGTATGGCTATTATAACTGTCTTAGGATTTTATTGCTGTGAAGAGACACCATGGCCACAGAAATTCTTTTTTATTTTATTTATTTATTTATTTGGTTTTTCAAGACAGGGTTTCTCTGTTTGTAACCCTGGCTGTCCTGGACTCACTTTGTAGACCAGGCTGGCCTCGAACTTACAGAGATTCACCTGCCTCTGCCTCCCGAGTTCTGGGATTAAAGGCGTGCGCCACCATACCAGGCTTACTGCAATTCTTATAAGGAAAATATTTAATTGGGGCTGGCTTGCAGTTCAGAAGTTTAGTATATTACCATTATGGCAGAAAGCATGAATAGTGGGCTGTGACCTTAATAGCAGGGTCTTCTAACACTTCTTAACTGCTCTGAGGTCAAGAACATTGTGGACATATTTAATGGGAAGAGATTTAAGGGATCTGCTGTGAGAGGTATTTCATCACATTCCTTTTGGACAATATACACCTTTGGTAGTTATCTCAAACCACTGTTCATTAAGGTGGCAACAACTTTTCCATTAAGTTCATCCTTGTTATACTCAGATGATTGAAGATGGACACATGTAAGCTAAGGAGTGATTGCTCTGGACTGGTCTTAGGGCCACACAAACACATTGTGGGTTGTGTACAGCTAGAAGTAAGAGGAGAAATAGAAGAGAGATGCAAAGTTCTGTGTGAACAGCCTCTGGAGGGATTGCTTCTGCTGAAGACTTTGGTAGCTTTCTCCTTGGGCCAACAAGCTCTTCATCTGAAGGTCTTTACTGTTCAATGCTGAGGGAAAACTGGTAGCGTCACTGTATCTAGTGTAAACATCAGAATGAAGCGTTGCTTTCTAGAAGTACTTAGACCTAGAAGAAATCATTGTAGAAAACAGTGATTGTTTTCTGTGATTTGTAGAGTTGTTTTTCTAAAGAAGTTTTACAGCCTTTGCATGACTTTAATTCCAAGACGATCCTGGCAAACCTGGAAATGACTTGCATTATTGAATGCTGCAAACATGCACAGTAAACACTGAAAACACAAGGGCAGGAGAAGCTCCTTCAGGAAACATGTAGATCAGATCTGGGTTTTGGTTTGAGGAACTTGTTTTACTATAAAAATAACTCTCAATAAATATGCTTCTGTATGGCAGTTCGGGGTTCAGTCCATCAGAGACTGTCCCACCCAGCAGCTGGGAAGCCTTAATACACTCTGCAGTGACCCTCTTTCTGTGACCGATCCATGTAACTCAGAACACCGACAGTTTCAGATTCAGAAACTGGCTCCTATACTTCCTGTACAGATGACCTATGAGTTCTCTGTCTTTGACATTGTTCTAGAGGGAATTTTAGGGCTTAAAGATTGATATGGGCTTTCCTTACAGAAGAGGCCTTGTGTATCAGAGTCACAGCTCCAGCCGTGGCTCTGGCTGTGGTGGCGTTCTCGGCCTGTAGGACTACCATCACAGAGATACGTTGACCTTCTACTCGCCGTCTCTGCTATCCATCGATCAGACAGTGGCTTATCCCAAGCACTGTTCTCCTGTAACTCCCACTCTGTGTCTGAGTTGTCCAACAGTTGGGGGAGTCTAAAGTCATAAAAAACTTAGACTTGTTATCTCAAGATAACTCAAGGAAGATGTAAAGGTCACATTGGTGTTTAGATGCAGTGTGACAACGGGTCCGGTAAGGCTCATTTTATATCAAATTTGCTCATTTTATATCAAGCATGAGTTCAACAAACAGTTTGGACACTGTGCTCTGAGACTCTAATTAAAGGCTTCTGAGCTAATTTTCTTTGTCAGGCATCTTGCGATACGGCCTCGCCCTGCCACTCAGGCACAACTTGCTTTTTCCTGGCATTTCTCTGGGCAGATGTGAAATGCACTACCTCCCCCTCCCCAGCATGCAGGATTTACTGGCAGACCAGTCTCACACCTGCATGTCATCTTTCTTCTTCTTCGTTCTGCCTGTTTCCATAATGTGCGAACAGCAGCTCTTCCACAAATGCTTGGTTTCTTGATGACTTTGTGAGGTCATCCTGGAGCCTGCAGGAAAACATTGGTAAGGAGTATTTTGAACCTCCTGGTGCAACAGAGAATAGCTGTCTTGAAAAACAGGAATCTGGGGCAGTTTCTGCTTTGCATTTGGAACTGAAGCTGCTGTAAAAAATGGTGCCAGAAACCTGGAACCATTTTGCTGGCTGCAAGTTGTTAGTGAAAGCATGAACAAGCATGTTTCCTTTTTCTTGAGGTCAGTTCATAACACTCTGGAAACTGTCCTTGGCTCTGTCATTTGAGTGCCGTGGTCTCCACACTGCCCTTCCCCATCTTTTCAGATGACTCATTCTCCCCTCCAGACTCAACTAACCCTTGTTCCCTTACTTTGTCCTATTTGCCTCAGTGTCTTTGATCGTCTCCTTCCTTCTGGTTCCCAGAATTCATTACCATCCTTTGCCTCTTTCTCAGAGATGGTCTGGATGTTACCAGCATCAAACTGATCTTTTTTTTTAAACATTTATTTATTAATTTATTATGTATACAGTATTTGCTCTACATAAATGCCCGGGCACAAGATCTCAATGTAGATGGTTGTGAGCCACCATGTGGTTGCTGGGAATTGAACTCAGGACCTTTGGAAGAACAGCCAGTGCTCTTAACCTCTGAGCCATCTCTCCAGCCCCAAACTGATCTTTTTTATGAAGCATTTAGTGAGTGACTTCCCAAATGCAGTGCTGAGATGGACAGACACAGGTCACAATACAGTCACAGGTGTGCTGTCGTTCTGTAGATACTCACGTGCATCGATGTTCAGGACTTTACACCAACAAATAAGTACTTCTTGCCCTTCCCCTTTCTCTCCCCTTCCACAATATCTTCTCTTTCATCTGTAAAATGGAAAGACAATAACCCAATTCACAAATTAAATAATTTACTCCCAGACATTTAAATAATTCTAAAATCCCTCATAAGGATTCTTAGTGTTATTTCTGCCACTTGGCATCATGACCAGCATGTCAGGTATGGTGTGTGGTAATTTTTTGTTAGAATGAATGAGTGAATGGCATGAGAAAAGATTATGTTTGTATGCATCAGAACTAGGCTGTAAAGATGGATACACAATGTACTGACAACCAGACACAATAAAACTTTACTTCCCAACATGCCCTTTTTAAGTCATGGTAATTTTAAAAACAGATTTATTTATTTTAATTTTATGTGTATGAGTCTTTGCCTGCCCATATGTGTATGCGCCATATGAGTGCAATGCTTGAGGAGGCCAGAAGAGAGTGTGGGTGCTGGAAACTGAGGCTGGATCCTCTGCAAGAGCAATAAGTGCTCTTAGCCACTGAGCCATCTCTCCAGCCCTAGGCACGGCAATTTTCCGAACCATAACTGATCATCAGTGTCCCTAGAACAAACAGGAAAAAAAAATGTCCCCTGATGTCTACCTAGGTTCCATTTGCTTCACTACATCCTCTGACTACATATTTCTATGTCTGTGTTACCTGCTGACATTTCTGATAGGAGTGAAGAAATCTCACCTACTTGCTTGGGCTTGCACACAAGTGTGGGCTTGTTCTCTAAAACCTTCTTCCTAGATACTGCGTAAATGCACATAAGACCTCTCATGTGGAAATCCAACATGGAAGAAGAGCCTTCTTTACTGAGGTCCCTATGTTAGGATCCCTGAAATCTGGCGTTTTTGGTTAGCAAACATATATTTAATATACATTTTTGAAATGGCAGAGAGGAAAATTTGCTTTGAAAGAAAACAAAGCTCTTCTCCCGTAGGTCTGTGGCTGACAAGCTTCAGTTGAAGGGTTGGCTTGGACTCTGTTTTCATTTCCAGTGGGGATGCTTTGAGTTGGCACACAAATTGAATGTGTGAACGGCGTGGGAGTTGAGAAAGCTGCATTACTTCTCTTTTTAAAATTAACAGTGGAATCCTTAGGAGAGCAGTGTAGGCTCTGGAATGTGCCCCACACCATTCTCTGACTACGTAATTAGGGAGTTCTCCATAATAAAACAATCCTCATTCTTGCCAAAATTGATGCCCCTCCTCCACTCCTTCCCCCAAGAGACAGCCGACTGACAGTTGCTTTGCTGGCTTCTCTAAGCCTTATAATTCACTATCAGCCTAGCAGATGCCCTGGCAATGGAGCTTTTCAGGGAAAGCCGTGAGATTGCAATTTCCTGCTTTAAAGTCTGTCACCTCTACCTTCCCGGCTTTCCCAACTCCACAGTGAATAACTTGATCATCTATACTGTGTGCATGGGGCTGAAGAGGTGGCTCAGCAGTTAGGAGTGCCTAAGGCCTGCTCTTCCAGACCTTCTGAGTTCAATTCCCAGCAACCACATGGTGGCTCACAACCATCTGTAAGGGGATCTGATGCTCTCCTCTGACATGTGTGTGAAGAACACTCATGTATATTAAATGAATGAATGAATGAATAAGCAAAGAAAGAAAGACAGAAAGCAGACTCAAAGGCCCTGACTAGCCTTACTGAATCAGAACTGTTTAAAAAAAACCAAAAAAACAAAAAAAAAAAACAGGCAGAAAAGGAAAATTCCTGAGGTTGAACCCAGGGCCTTGCCTTGCTCTCGCTAAACAACCCACTTTCACTGAGTCTGGCTCTACAATCTCCCTCTTAAGATGTTCCTCCTGGTGACTCTTATCCTCATTGAAGTCCGAGTGTATGGTTACAGTTGGGGACAGTTCGGAAGACAGCCTGGGGTTTTGCATTTAGTATCAACCAAGGACTCACGAGCCACCCAGTCAGTTCTGGTGGAACACCTGCCATGTTCTAAGTGTGCAAATAAGAATCAGAAGAAGAGGCTGTCTTCTGGGTTCCCAAGGAAAAAGTCCTTCCAAGCTTGCAACATCCAGGGAAGTAACCTGGTCTAGGAGTGGAATAATGGGGACATGTGATGGGTGATTCTGTGGCCCTTGCAAATGCAGAGGCTGTAAGTGAAGGTCAACCCTTCTGTGCCTCATTGTGTTCTTATAGTACTGGGAGTCAGTGCTGACCAGAGAGGAAGTTAAAGAAATACGGATTTGGGTTTTTGATAAAAAGCGGAAGTTGGGGCAGATGAGTGAGGAGGCATGAAAGTAAACATGTCCTGTTGTAGATTTTCCACTGGTGACATCAACTTTCTTTAAACTGTCAACTAGATATGCATAGTTCCACAATGGCTCTGAATCTATCCTTCAGGGATCCATGTCATGTGTCCCTTTCAGGTTCTTAACGTCATATTTAAGTCTTTACTTCCTCATGCATCATCTGGCATCCCTCCAATGCTGGCTACTTTCCCTTTAGAAAAGCTTTCCCATTCATTTCTTCTCCTTCCTTTCCTGCACCATCTCTATAATCTAAAATAATATAGCAATGGGCTGTAACAGTTACATGACTTTCCTTGCTTCCAAGGTTTTCCCCAAGGATGCCTTAACCGTAAGGACTCATTTTTATTATATGTTAAGTATGTGCAGACAAGGACAGGTGCCTACAGAGGATCTGGCCTGAGGTTAGAATTACAAGGGCTTTGTGAGCCACCTGAGGTAGTTGCTGGGATTTGAACCTGGGTCCTCTGGAGAAACAGAACATGTTCTTAACAGCTGAGTCATCTCTCATCACCCAATCATGTCTTAAACATGCCTCTAACTGCATAGCTTCCTAATATCATGTTTTCTAGGCTGTGTCTCTGCTCACTGATACCACAACATTCCACCCAAATGTTTTTATTTGGTCTTCAAAGCTCTAACCACTTGGCATCCCATCACCTGAAAAAACTTGGCATTTATCGATGCCCACCTCTAGCCCCCCCCACCATATTAGTCAGTTTTTTCCACAATAACATTCCTTGTTGAATCACATTATATTTAAACATATCTATATATTGTAAATATTATATATATTAGAAAAACAACAGGCTTGTTTTTCATAAAGAGCATCTAAGCTTAATATTTTCTCAATTAATCTTATTTGGAACAATTAGATTACATCTTGACATGGGAGGGTGGGGCTGGGAAGCGGGAAAAGAGGACAATATGATAAGGATGTAACCTGAAGCAACAAACAAATAAATTTATTAACTAAAAAAAAAAAAAAAAAAAAAGCCGGGCGATGGTGGCGCACACCTTTAATCCCAGCACTTGGGAGGCAGAGGCAGGCGGATCTTTGCGAGTTCAAGGCCAGCCTGGTCTACAAAGTGAGTCCAGGACAGCCAGGGCTACACAGAGAAACCTTGTCTCGAAAAACCAAAAAAAAAAAAAAAAAAGGGCAGGTGTCAGGGCTGAAACACGGTGAATGGAATAGAGGATACAGCCGTTTGGCCTGGTTTTGCAGACCTCCAGGTGTCGAGAAGACGTGGAGCTAAGGTAAAATACAAGAGAATTGTGGTGTTGGCCCATGCCTTTGACTTCAGCGGAGACGGGGGAAGCACCGTAGAGTTGGTGGTCTTATGTATTCTGGAGTCATATGGAGCGGGGTGGTGAGGGTGCATACTCTTGGTCCCACCATTCAAGAAGAGTACACCCTTGGTCCCAGCTCCCAGCACACTGGAGACAGAAACGGGCAGATCCCGGAGCTCAGGGTCAGCCTGATGCAGGGCAAACTCTAAATAGAGAAAGACTTCGATCCAGGAGTGGTGGAACACATCTTTGATCCCTTCAGATGGGAACCACAGGTCTCTGATCCCAAGAATTAGAGTTCAGAGACACACACATGGGATTTGGAGAGCCCTAGGTTTGGAGGCTACTTACAAAAGGCCTTCTCGATGCAGGCAGATTGTCCTTTGGGATCTCAAAATATATACACTGGAGCTGGTTTAGCTCCAAGGTGACAGAATGATTTCTTCTTTAACCCGGATTGAAAGATAACGATTTGTATGTTGTCAGAAGGCCAAATTTGCTTCAGGAGAAGTATTACCTAGCTCCCCCCTCCAAAAAAAAAAGAGGGTAATGGTCCCAGGGTTGGAATTGGGGCAGGGCTCTGTTCTTATCTTTCCAGGAGAATCGAAGCGTCCATTAGGGGAGCCCGGGGACGGCTGGACAGCGGAAACCTCAGCAGAGAGCAGAATCAGGCACCAAGGAGGACGAGTGACCCAGTTGATTCTGCCTGGCAGACTTCCTCAATAGCTGTCTCCATCGGGGGCCTGCAACCACGGCAATCCAATGTCGCTGGGACCATTCGGCTCTACACAATGCCCCAGGCCAGAACCTCAGTGAAGCCTGCAAGATCAGCTTCTGCCTACAAACCCCTTAGGTCATCTAAACAGCTGAGAACAGAAGGACTGAACATAAAAGGAGTGTACTAACATTTTTAACCATTTTTTCCATTTGGGTTCGGGCCCCAAACAGGTCTACTGCGACCCAAATCAGCAGAAAGTCACTTTAAGAGAGCGACGTCCCACGCCCAGAGGGTGGGGAAGGTGTTTCTCTGCCCTTCTTTTTGGTTATTTGAAGGATAACTGAAAACTCTGATATTTAGGGGAAGAGATTACAAGCTGATAAATGGTCCTGTTTAATGGGTTTTGGAGGTTAGCCCCAGGGACTTCCTACTTTTCCTTTTCTGTATCCTTCTTCCTCTCCTATGTAGGAGTGCATAGGCTTGAGAAAAATGAGATATAGACATAGCACAGGAAGGTCCAAGAAGAAGGGGCAGATTATTGAATGTGCCCTTATACCTTTGTGTATTGATACAAAATTGGTAGTTTATTTGGCTAAAGTGGTATTGACCATTGTTTATTGTGCAAAAATAAGATTGTATTGGATTACATCGGTATTGATCTTTGTATATTGATACAAAATTAAGATTATAGTTGGTCACAATGGTATTGACCCTTGTATATGGACGTAATATTAAGATTGTATTGGGCTACATAGGCATTGATCTTTGTATATTGATACATAATTAAGAGTATATTTAACCACAATTGAATAGATCTTTGTATATTGATACAAAATTAAAGGTAACGCCTCCTAATGGTATCATACCTAGAGATACTTAAAATTAAAATGTGAAGCTCTGGCCTCTTGATACCAACCGTCTAAAACGGTCTAAGATAGTTAAGTAAAACAAACTCCTAGTCATGCAAACATGTCACTTTGTTAGCTACTATGACAGTCTATCACAGATATTCTCTAAACTACCCAGTAATCAAGTTGCTAAGAGACAAGCAACATTTGCTTATCTAAATACAAGAGATGGATAGGGCATCTTCAAAAACCCCAAGAGATTTGAAGAATATGGCATTCAAAGATGTTATCTTAAATTAAGATTTTCTTTTTTTTTGATATCGAGACATATCAGCTCCTGACAGCACCCCCTATTCTACTCCAAGTAGAAGATAAGCATCGAAGAATCTCCACTGTAAGATGGTTGAATTAGTGGCATGCCTATCTCTTGGCATGAAAAAACCCCTTGCACCAACTGCAGACAGACTGCTGTCCAAAAAGGACAAAACTTGGTAGCAGGGAAGTCGACAGCCTAACTCTGCCAAGACAGGGTAGGTAAGTCCTTCATAATCCCTGCTCTACAACAAATGTCTGTCAGAGAAACAGGACCCAAAGGCTGAAGACTGATGCAGGAATGTATGGAGAGAAAATGGGAACTGTCCAGGCAGTCACTGGTATGTCATTTCTTAGTTTCGGAAGCTGCAGGCCCTGCACTTCCTATATAAGCAGATATATTTATCCCTCTCAGGTCTCTGAGGTGGTTGAAGAATAGGCAGCTAGAGTCTCATAGTTAAATTTTGAGTTGTTTAGGAATCAAGAGGGTGTTATAGATCTAAGAAGATACTCTTAAAAGTGTGTTGCAAGTTAGTATGAATGTTGAGTCAGATATAGACCTTTAAACTCATGGAGATGGTTAGATAGTAGAATGTTAAAGTCAGGGGCCAAATATCTATAAACTGGACATTGGGAAGGTATACTGGGCCATTTAACTCATAAATATGGCATATTTATATCTGTTGTTTTGTATAATATTTACTGTTATAAGAGAAGGAACCATCTGTTGGACTGAAAGGGGAAACTTCTGGGGGAAGAGGGTGGAAGGGCGGGATAGGAAGGGGGAATAGGGAGGGGTTTGTGACTGAGATGTAACTTGAAGAAAAAAAATAATAAAATATTTAAATAAAAAAGATTACATCTTGAGGCTACACATATTAGGTTGAACTCATTGCTAATCTGGAAAACTCATTGGGATTGACTGCTAAAAGTGTAGAAAATGACATTTAATGTGGTTGTAATTGCTTCAGAGGATGTGATCTTCTAAAATTCTATGAGTGGTTTTTGTAAAGATTGCTAGAAAAATACAGTAAGAGGGTGGTTTGTAGAAATCACGAATATGCAAGTTTTAGGAAGATGGAAAAAAAAATCCCTACAACTGATCTAATGAGGGTAGAACTGAGAAATTTCAGCTGAGATAAAACATTTGATAACTGATTTGCACTCGTATTGAAGCGATACCTTATGTCAAAACCATGGGTGGCCATGGTAATGGTGCTTGTTCTCTGTAGGCAAATTCTGGCTGTAAGAACCAGTGAGGATGTTCACACAGACTTGCAACAACTGTGTGTTTAAAAAAAAAAAAAACAACTGAGACTGGAGACAAGCAGAGTTTGCATGTTGTATCAGATCCAGCTGTTCACAGCCTATGTATGCGCAGGATGGAGGGAAATGCGTGGCTTAGATTTTGTCAAGGAGCGGCTTGCTCCTGAGGTTCTGGTAGGTTGCTCCTGCACAGGAAAAGAGAGAGCTCTAGCCTAATGTCTCCTGCTTGAGGCAGCTCAGCCTGTGAAGGAGCCAGCTAAAACTATGAAGGCCTGGCCACTATAGCTTCCCTCTTGTGGCACACATTCACCCAGAGTGAGCAGTTTGTGGGACCTTTGTCAAGTTGGGATCTCAGGTTCATGTGTTTCTCTGCCCATTTGTGTTTCCTTCCTCTCACAGCTGCTGATCTCTGGAAGTGATTTGCCCCTCAGCCTCCATCTCAACGTCCAAACTCACCTCTTGGTAACACTGCTATAGGATGCTGGGGGCCTGAGGGAGAGATGAGTGCTTCTCTTGTAACCACAGGGCTTGCATTCAGCCGCCACAGCCCATGTGAAAAAGGCATAGGATGTATATTGCTCGTGGCCTGTGACCCTAGCACTGGTTAGGCTGAGACAGCCAGATCCATGGACTCACTGGTCAGCCAGCCTAAATCCCTGGTGAGTTCTGGGTCAGTGAAAGACCCTGTCCCAAAAGAAAAAAAAAAAAAAAGGAGCTTAAGGAATGGTACTCAAGGCTGTTCTCTGGCTTCCACACATGAATACACATGTTCAAGTGTATGTCCACACACATGTATATCAACACATAGATAGACACACACAGGGAAGAAGAGGGTGACTAGCTCATCCAAATCCTTACAAAGTCAAACATTTGGACTAACTCCTAAATTTTTTCTTGAAAGTTGATCTTGCTGGGAAAGCTGACTATAGCCAGATGAGCAAGGTTGTTTCTAATTTGCCTACACTCCGCGTTCCCTTCACTCTGCTATTCAGCCTGGTCCTCTCACTTTCCTCGAACCCCACGCCCTTCCCTCCACACTGTAGCACTGCATCCTGCCCATAAGGCCGGCTCCCACCATCCTTGTTCTAAGTACCTTTTCTTCTGAGGGCTTCACAGCCCTCATTCTTCAAGGTCTTCTAGGAGGCTGCATGTCTCCCTGGAAGACTTTTCTGATGTGTATAGTACTCTTCTTTAGTTCTACACTTGTTTTAAATAAAAATTATTATTATTACCATTACTATTAGTATGTGGTGTGTGTGTGTGTGTGTGTGTGTGTGTGTGTGTGTGTGTGTGTGTG
>CAJQZJ010000134.1:0-11415 GCA_907164525.1 Lophiomys imhausi | reverse complement strand
GTGTGTGTGTGTGTGTGTGTGTGTGTGTGTGTGTGTGTGTGTGTGTGTGTAAGCCAGAGGCGACCTGGGATGTCTTCAATTTCTCTTCATCTTAGTTTTTTTTTTCCAGAACCAGTAAGAGTTTAATGAGGTGTCTAGAAATAAGATCAGCATCTCCATGTCACCAATTTTTTTTTCTAGAGATCTGCCCAACAAGAAAATGACCGCTTTCACTATCACAACAAAAAGTCCAAGCATGAAGTATAGTAACTCAAATAGAGATCGTTATCATACTGAATGAGAGGTTTCATGTTACAGAGCTATTCCTATGCCCTGGAATGGTATTTTGAGACTGGGTCTCTCACTGAGCCTGGTGCCTATGGATAGATGCGCTGGTCACTGACCCCAGGGATCTGTTGTCTGCCTCCCAGAGCTGATGTTATAGGTGGATACAACTGCCCTCTGCCTCTATGTGGGTACTGGTGATCCGAGCTCAGATGCTCATGCATGTACAGCGAGCGCTGTGCTGACTGAGCCCCAATCCTGACAGCCCCTTATACCCTTCCTTTAAAAATCAAATCAAACTATTTCAGCCTAACAAAACACCTCAGCTAAGCACAACCATTTCCTGGCTGTCTCATGTGAGTCAGACACTGAATGCATCCGGCCTGATTTTGTTATACTACAGAACACGAGGCAGCTGAGTAAACGCATGCATGACAACGACTTTGTAAACATTAGGACACAGTCAGAAAAACTAGTGTTTACAGCCTGGAGCAGTACATTCCAAGGCCCGTTTTCCAAATGAATTTGTCCTTAAGGATAAATAAGTAAACAAATAAACTAATAACATGTTCACGGTCAACTTCATTAAGAAAATGCTGCCTGCATTACCTTTCTACTGGGAGCTAGCACACTGGCTCATGAGATGTGGGCCATTAGGTAAATAAATCTGGTTGCCTTTATTTAAGCTGAATTATGTTGCTAAAAATACCACACCTATTTCTCCTTTTTAAATGGTGTCAAGGTCTCTGCAAAGTTTATGTTTTGCAGAGCATACTCTAGAACCCATGTGTTGGCCAAAAGTAGGGGGGACATAGGCTCTGAGAGTGTGGGGTAGTCCTAGATACCCAGAGATGGACCCTCCGTGGCCATGCGTGGCTCTGCAGGAAGGTGGAAGATGGTCACTATTACAAGCACAGGAGGCCACTGGAAGTTGGCGGTCAGGGCCAGTGATTCATGCTCTAGGGTGGCCAGGCTAAATCCTGGCTGTGCATGGGTAGGTAGCACTTGGGAGTTTTGACACACATTGTACCCTTGTCTTACTCCATAGGCGCTGATGGGGCCTGGACCCTGGGTGGCTATGAAAGAACAAAAACCCCAGTCTCTCACCCTGGCCTGTCCAGGTTCTTACCCACCCCCCTCTGCTGTAACAAGCTCATAAAAGTAAAATAACAAAGAAAGCCTGAAAACCTAGCTTCCCCTCCCTCAGAGGCCTTGAGTGACCATCTGGACAGAACCATAGATAATGAAGGGCTCTCAAAAGGACTTATTTGTTAAATGGGAGTTTCCTTTGCCTCCCGAGGACAAGGTTACCAGAGGACTCTGAGCTCATCTTACAAGGCCAAATGTGATTCTGTATGTTACATGTACCTCCCTAACTGCCCACCCCCTCCCTTGCCTAGCCCTTAAGAGCCTCAAACTTTCCAGGTTCCGGGCCACTCACAGACTCCCTGGGTGGAGAACATGTGATGGAGCTTGCCATGGCTCATGCCCCCAATTAAAGATCCTTTTGCTTTTGCATCGAGTTGGAGTCTTCCCGGCTTGTCTTATGGCTTTGTGAACTGGGCATTACAGCTAAAAAAAAAATATCCCAATGTCATTCTATCAGTCATCAAAGTTGAGAACCTCTGCTCTGGGAGTGTGGGGTTGCTTGAAGACTTTTCTTCTCTAGTCTAAGACTCTTCCTCCCCTGTACCCCTGTTTCCCTCCATTTCCTTCCTTCTCCTTCCCTCCATCTCTCATCTTTTTCTCTTCGTCCACCCCCTTCCCTGTCTCTTTTGTGGTAGGGGTTGAACTGAGGTCTTCCTTGTGCACACTAGGCGAGTATATTACCATCAGCTACAGCCCAAGTCCCTAGATTCCCTTACCAGAAATCAAAAGCCAGATAGAAACATAGGGTTCCAGGCCCTGGCCAGCTCTCCAAGGTTAGAGTGCGAGTGTGGGAAGCTCTGAGCTGTGCCTCCAGGGGCAGGGATGCTTTCTTCTTTCACACCTGTGGTCCGGGTGTCTGTCCTGTGTGACTACTTCCTAATTCATGATAACCTCAAAGCTTTGTCAGTCCTGGGCCACAGCAGCCCTGCTCTCTGCAGCTGTCAACTACCCTGGAGGATGGTTATTTGTCTCTTAAAAGAGCACCTGATGTCCCTCAAACTGAAGGTTTCAAAGGCCCTCTAGCTAATATTTCAAATGGGGACCCTAAATTGGTGATGATCTCTCCAGACCTGGGTTATTGGAAATTTTAGGAATGTAATTTTATTCATACAGATGACAAAGAGTATAAGATACGATCCTTTCCCTTCTTTATTTTGGATTGCATAAAGGAAGGGGGAGAAGTCAAAATTGGGGGCCCCAATAGATGAGGGAGGCAATTGATCAAATGTATTTGAAGGAAGTATAGATGAGGCTGCCAGGAAAGTGGGAATGACGATCCACAAACTCCTGCTTTCAGAGGATCTTTCTGGCTCCATCAGACAGGAAGGACTTCTACCTGCCCCAGGCAGGACCACTGTACAGCTCAAGTCTGGGTTCTGACAGTGTTCTTGTTTCTTTAGCAAAAGGTTTTGTTTGTCAGCTTTCCTTACAGTAAAAAACTAAAACAACTAAATAGCCTTGTGTTTTGTGTTAAGTAGATGTTGTGGATGCCCAGATCCACTCCTTTCCTACCACCCAACTTCACAGATGTTTATTTCAGAGTGACCACACTCCCTCTCAGTGTGATTTGTTTGTTTGTTTATTTTATTTTATTTTTTTTGAGACTGGGTCTCTCTATGTAGACTGGACTGTCCTCAAACTCACAGAGATCTGGCTGTGACTGCCTCCCAAATGCTGGAATTAAAGGTGAGCTCTCCAGACCCATGTCCTCTTAGTCTTAGCCGACTCCTTACTCTGCTTTTGTTTGGCATTGAGATTGACATTGACATCTAATTGGCACTGACTCATCAATTAGCTCCTTTATTTATTGTTATTATTTTAATTTTTCAAAATAATCCCTTCCTTGATCCCTTAATCCCTTCCAACCCATAAATAACACTAGGTAGGAGAGATAGAAGGTTGGGGTGGGGGGGGATCACAGGTCTTTTTAGAGAACTTCCTGCTGATCTGGGGTGTTGGGTACCTTGGGGCAAGTTCAGTCTTCATAGTCAGGGTATCTTCAACTTTGTCTTCTCATCAAACTGTTGCTGTTGCAACAGCAGCAACCAGGGGCAGCAGGAGGGAGGCAGCAGTGACCTTCTTCGGAGCACACCTCTTGTCACTCTCTGGGCTCTGGAATTTATCCCTTCTGAAAAGTTCCCAAAATTCCAACCATTAACTATCCTCAGCTGGCAAAATCATGCCTGTGCTAGTGTACGAGACAATCATAGTTAATGACTGTGGACAATCTGAAGCAGCTCCATATCCCACACCTGGGATTCAAACAAAAATATTCACATAACTGGGTTTTTAAAAAATAATTTATTTTTTATTTCTTCAAGTTACATCTCAATCACAATCCCCTCCCTACTCCCCCCTCCAGTCCCACCCTTCCACCGTCCTCCCCCTCAACCCCCCATCCTCTTCCCTTCTTTTTTTTTTTTTTTAGTTTAAGGTATTTCTTTTTCCCCCCAACAGCTCTCCCTTTCAGTCCAAAAAATGGTTCTTTTTCTTATGACTATAAATACAATACAAAACAACAAAAATAAATAGGCCACAATTATAAGAGTTACATGGCTTAGCATACATTCCCAATCTTCAGTCCATATGTATTTGGCACCTGACTTTAACATTCTACTATCTAGCCATCTCCATGAGTTTAAAGTTCTATATCTAACTCAGCTTCCATACTAAGTTGCCTCACAATTTTAAAAATATCTTCTTAGGTCCAGAACACCCTCTTGATTCCTAAACAACTCAAAATTTAACTATAAGACTCTAGCTATCTATTCTTCAACCACCTCAGAGACCTGAGAGGGATAAATATATCTGATTTTATAGGAAGTGCAGGGCCTGCAGCTTCCAAAACTAAGAAATGACATACCAGTGGCTGCCTGGACAGTTCCCATTTTCTCTCCATACATTACAGCATCAATCTTCAGCCATTTGGCCCCGTTTCTCTGACAGACATTGATTGTAGAGCAGGAATTATGAAGGACTTACCTACCCTGTCTTGGCAGAGCTAGGCTGTTGACTTATCTGCTTCCAAGTTTTGTCCTTTTTGGACGTAACTGGGTTTTTAAAGAAACCAAAATTCTCACCACACTTGTCCAAAGCAGGAGAACACACAGACTAGAGACAGTTTCTAGGAATAACCTTGTACTAAAAGGAGACACTGGTGGGACCTCATATCTATAATTGCAGCAATTGGGAGGTAGAGGCAAGGTGATCATGAGTTCAAGGCCATCCTTAGTGACATAAAGTACCCAAGGCTACCCTGGGTTTTAAGAGATCCTGCCTCACAAAATCAAAAAGAAGAGATAGAAAGACAGTTCAGCAGTTAAGAGCACTTCTTGCTCTTACAGAGGACCTGGGTCCAGTTCACAGCACCCATATCTTGGCTTTACAACCATCTGTAACTCCAGTTCCAAGGGATCCAACACTCTCTTCTGCCTTCTGTGGACACAAGACACATTCATGCAGACAAAACACTCATACAAAAAAAAACTTTTTAAAGGAAAAAGCAAAACAAAACAAAAATCATCAATATCATGTCATCAATAGAGCAGACTAGTTATTTGATCTGAACAAGATGATGATTATTTTGGGGCTTTCTCTGCCACACTGATTTAAATTCCATTTTAAAAAGAAGACAGGGCTGGACGTGGTGGCACATACCTTTAATCCCAGCACTTGGGAGGAAGATGCAGGTGGATCTATGTGAGTTCAAGGCCAGCTGGATCTACAGAGTGAACTCCAGGATAGTCAAGGATGCACAGAGGAACCCTATCTTGAAAAGAAAAAAAAATTAAAAATAAATAAATAAAAATTTAAAAAAAGAAGACAGAAGTTGATTTATTTATAAATCTTGTCATTCTGAAGACAACTTAATATCCCCTGTACAGGAAGTGAGGAAACCTGCCCCTGGAGCCTTGAGATTGCAGTCGTTCTGGTGCTTTTCTTCCAGGGTCTAGGACATGTCTTATTAGGCTGAATGTAAACAAGTGTCAGGAACTTGGGGGAAGACACTTGCCTGTGTTGGTCACTGCTGCAACAGTACTCCTTTCTTGTGACAAGAGCCCAAGAAAAGGAACTTTTTATTTGTCTCTCAAAGGGTTAAAAGGCAAACGCAAGGTTCTCAGTTACAAATCAAAGATCCTTTCTTGGCTATCTTACGCAAAAAAACAAAACAAAGCAAAACAAAAAACTCACTGTCATCATGGTGGGCAGCTTACAGAACTAACAGGAAGGCTGAAGAACTGAGCACACGGAGATGGACAGCCAAGAAAGGCTGGCCCGGAAGCCAGGGAGGGTCATGGTGCAGGCCCTGCTCATCACTCTGCTGGTCCGCGAGGCCTGCCCTGAGCGGGGGCATCACCGTCTCTGTCACACCGGTGCCATGCCTCCTGTCACCCTTTCTGTAGCCGGCCTGGCCTATATACCCAGGTTGCACATTCCAAGGGGTAGATACAAGTATTACCTGTGTATCGTGACTTTTCCTTGGGAGATGGGGACAAATGTCTACTTGCCTCAGGTAAAGCACCGACAACAGACCAAGGGACGACTCCATCTCCGTGTAGTTTGGTAAGCCAATGACTTATCCGGCGAGAGATTACTTATAGGAAAGTGGACGATCCCAAGCGTTTGTATCGCTGGAGGGTCCCAACCCAGGATTCCCAGATGGAGAAGTGCACAGGCGAGGTCTCCTCTTCAGTCAGGCTTCCACTTTCTCTGTGCTCTAGAAACTCCCAAGGCCACATGCAGCTGGGACAGTATTGCTTACAGCTGGGATGAGGTGACTAAGGAAGGGCTGAGTCTCAGGTGACGGCCAGATGTCCCTCCCCGACCCCGTGAGTGTCATGTGCAGTAATCAAAGCTGCTCTCATTTCCAGGTGTTAATGGACGCCCGATAGCATCTGCAACCGTCCGGCAGCTTCCCACCTCAATCCAGTAAGAAATGTTCTGCCAGGATGCTTATTATCAGAGGTCTGTTACTACATAAGAAGAGAGTGGAAGGCAAGCCAGAACATGACGTGTCCATTAAAGATGGCATTTATTTATGCATTCACTACAATAAAGTGACTGAATAAATAAATAAATAAATAATGTGGCACCTTTAAGACTGAATTCACTCATTCTTTTCCATTCTGTGCCCCTTGCTTGGGGTAAGAGGCTGTGAAGGTTTGGTGTTGTGATGGAAGTCACGTTAGTTACTGCCCTCTGCGCGGATATAATGTGACTGACTGCTTCAAGTTCCCGTGGCCCTGCCTTCCCTGCAATGATGGACTGGAACCTGGGACTGTGAACCGAATAAACCTTCTCTCCCTTCAGTTGCTTTTTTCCCCCTGGTCTTTCATCACAGCCACAGGAAGCAGAACTAAGACAGGTCCTTGCAGCTCACCTGGCTTCCTGTGTAGAGGCAGGTCCGAATTGGCACCGTGTGGCACATCCAGAAGGCCCATCTGAATTAGCTAGCTTAAGCAAAACTGACAATTTTTTTTGTAAGTGTATGGAGATTTGTAAATCACGGCTTAATAAAATATAAAGGAAAAAAGATGAGAGAAACGTGCTTCTTATGGAGCCCTAATGTGAGATGATGACTCAAATTCAGAAACCAGAATACTTCCAGGCTCTGCCTTTAATATCGTTATAGAATTAATATAGTATTTGGAGTGGTTTTAATGGTCTATGAATTATGAATATTGGTTGGGCCCATTCCATTTTTTCTTGCAACTTTATGAAACCAGAATTAAAATGATTCCATTTTACAGAATAAGCCTAGAGTAATACAGACATGTGGCCAAGTCCTGCCTAGCTAGTCTCCTGGGACCCAGAGCCTGTCCCCAAGACTACCACCATGTCCCATTTTCCTGCCTTAGTGCGCTGTTCTTTGCCCTTTGTTCCACAGAGTCCAAGAGTACACACGCCATCATCAACTCAGGGAGAGGTCACTTTTCTGCATCTTAAGTTCAGCACCTCAGAGGTCGGGCTATGGCTAGACAGCTTGTGTTTGGTGCTGCAGCTGGCAGGTAGGATGTAAGTTCTCAGCGCCATGAGTGCCTGCCACCATGTTCCCCACAGTGATGATCATGGACGAACCGTGAAACTAAGCAAGCCTCCAATTAAATGCTTTCTCTGTGTCTTGCCTTGGTCATAGTGTCTCTTCACAGCAACAGAACAGCTGACTAAGACAAGATGTTAATGAACTTATCCTACGAACTTGTCCTACTAACTGGAGAGATGGGCGAGTGTGGGCCTCTGGATGCCTGACAACTGTTTCCAGGGACTGACGTTGGGGGCCAGCCAAACAGTTGTTAACTGCATATGCCAACTTGGCCTTCTGCATGGCTCCTTTGCTTCCCTTACTTTGCAGAAATTTAGAGATGCATTTAACTTTCAAAGGCAGTGAAAATTTAAAACTCACCCATTTCATGCATTGTGAGCATCTTCGACCCCTGTCTTGTTATGATAAAATCATGTCTCTTCTTTCATGCTGTTTTTTGTTTTGTTTTGTTTTTGATTTTTGACAGACTGTCTTAGAATAATCATGGAGACAGGGGAGGTAGAAATCACTGATCAAAAAAGAAAAAAAAAAGACCCCATAGTTACGCTGTATAGCATGGTAGCCCCTAGTTACATATGGCTATTTAAATGTAATTAGTTGAATTAAATACAATTAAAGTATCACTTCCTCATTCGCATGAGTCACATGTTGAGTCTTAGGGGCACACCAGCATTCTGTACTATAGAATATTCCAGTCACTGCATATTGATTTGCTGCACAGTGATGCTACTGATAACACCAATGGTGCAGACAGCTTGTGAAGTGAGCTGTGTGGCAGAAGTGGCCCCGTGACCAGGAATGGCTGCTGTGGAGCCCAGCCTTCTTTCCAACTACCATTCTTCCTGATGATCATTTCCTGAAAAGCTCCCATGTGCATTTTCTCAAGGCCAATGTTTGCATCATGTGTCCTTGAGTTATTTCTTCTACGTGCACAAAAAGCATACAACTGTAATAGCAGTTTCTTGGCCCTGGGTTGACATTTATTGCTGATACTGAAATTTTGATGTACTTGCTTAGCTAGAGGTGGGATTGAAGGACCCTACAGACTGGAAATGCTGAGAAATAAAATGAAGTGTTTAGGGGTGGAATACTTCAAGATCCCCAAAAGGGAGTTCCCATGGTCCACATAGTGGGAACCTTTCTGTCTGTCTTTTTATAACTTTCCAGAAATGGCAGGCTACTTATGACTGAGGAACTTTGATTCTTTAACATTATCTTGTTCTCACTGGGATGAAACTTACTTCCTGCAATATCAACCCATAGAGTCAGTTTCTGGAATCCTTTGGTTCTACTGGGGACAAGAGGAGGTCCTGTAGTCTGACCAGGTTTCTGGTGAGTTCTGTGCTAGCATAGGAGTCTTTCAGGGTCTTCAGGTTCAAGGGAACCACGAAGGGGTGCACAATGTGAACTGCAGATTGCAGAATCTGGACTCCCAACCCAAATCAGGGTGGAGGAACCCCGTAATGATGGCTCAAGGTTCAATGGAAGGTGAGCCGGGGCCACAGGTAACTTGGTTTAAAGGATTCTAAATATATCTCACATTTCTTAGGTACTGGAGCTTAAGAACGAAAAATCTTGGTTGCTGCAGTTGTATATACTAAGGTTGGATATAAAGCCTTAAGACTCTGTGATGGGCCCTTCCCAAATGACATTTTAGTGGCATCGTCTGGGACTGAAGCATGGCTTTCCACATTGAAATCTTGACATGGGCTTATTTGGGGAACCTTGTGGAGGGTTCTGTCAATTGACTGTCCTGTACTGTATATGAATGAGCTCAGTTAGGATCCACATCAAAGCAAAGGAAGACCTGCTTCCAATGAAGGTCTGTGGAATGCTTTGGACGACTCAAGGAAGAGAAATCACGGGAAGTTGGCCAGTTGTATTTGAACACTGTAAGTGCAAAAGCTCTAGAATTTGTGAGCAGAGTTGTTCTGCGCTGCATTTAAAAGTTTATTTCATTTACGAAAATCCAAATGAGACAACATGAAGATGCCTCCTATGTCTGATTTGCAAAGAAAGGGAACAATACAGCATTCTATTCAGCAAATCCAAATTCAAAGAAAACACTGACCAAATAAAAGGACTGCCGCGTTAACACATTTCCCTATTCGCAGGGGAAAATGTTGAGTGTTTATATTGTCTGAGAATCCCATTTGACCGATCGCCCTCTACTGGTCGAAGGGCGAGTTGCCGCCGCAGGGATCACGTGGAGGCCCCACCCACGGATCAATGTCAGAGTATTTCTGACTGTCCAATTGTGCAAATTTCCGGTGACAATGATTGGTGAGCACATGGCTGTGGTTAAGTCGACACAGCGAGACCATTTTATATGAAGAGTACTTTCGTCTGTCTATAAAATCATGTTTTGTGATTGGAAAACCAAAAGGAATGATGGGCATCCTGCTCCACCCCACTATTTCATTGTCTTTCTCCTGCTGGTATAGTGTGTATCACTACTCGGTAGCATATTAAAACAGACGTGGATCTAAAGGCAGCGGCTTTCAGAAACAAAAAAACCAAAAAACTACAGTTGCTGTTGAGAGTGCAGTGTGAAATAAAAACGATTCTCACTACAGAGGGATCTGATCTTGCTATGGAATGAAAAAGCCGAATGCTTGCGGTAGAGGAAGCTCTCTCCGTACCCAACCGGGGATTTTTTGTAGCGATGCAAAAGCTGCAACAAGCATCCTAGCGATACTGCAGGGGACACAGCGAGATGGCGGCGGGCTCCTCCCACCTCTGCGGCAGTAGGGATCAATAATGCAAGGCTCTGCGGCAAACACGCGCCTCCTTTTTTCCCTGGCGGCGGCCGTTAGAGACTGGGGGTGGAACATTGATCCGTCGCGCCATCTAGTGTCCTTCAGGTTCCAGTGCAGCTTTTTGAGCTGGAAACAGCTCAGAAAGCTTTGCAAGGGTGAAGGGAGTTTTCAAGAGCTGATCTCATTTAAAAGGAAAAAGGAAAAATAGGTAGTGTGTCTATCTGCCTGTGAAAATTATCACGAAGGCTCGAAGCTCCTAATGCTAATCATCACATGAAGAATTGACTTGTCATGTTTTATGTTACACGTTTTAGTCAGGGTTACTATTGCTGTGTTGAAACACCATGACCGAAGTAACCGTTCGTCACTGTTCATCATCGGAGGCTGTCAGGACAAAAATTCAAGCAGAGCAGAAACCAGGAGGCAGGAGCGGATGCAGAGGCCATGGAGGGATGCTCAGTTTACAAGCTTAGTCCTTATGGTTTGTTCAACCTGCTTTCTTACAGCACCCAGGATCATCAGCCCAGGATGGCACCACCCTCAATGGGCTGGGTCCTCCCCCATCAATCACTAATTAGGAAAATGCCCTACAGGCTTGCCTACATCCCATCTTATGTAGGCAGTTTTTTGATTGAGGCTCCCTCCTCTCCGATGACCCCAGCTAGTGTCAAGTTGACATAAAACTAGCTAACATACCCTTTATTTGAAGTAGTCTGTTTCTTATATGATCCAGACTAATAGAAAAGCACTATGTAAGCATATCTGGAAATTTGAATCGCAGGTTAAAAACCAGTAATTATTTAGTATAAGCACGCCATGGATACATTAAAGCATTTCACTGAGCATCCTGTCATGATCATTATCTTTGGTTTTATTAGCCAAGGCTGACAGCCCTCCATATAAACAGATAATTATAGTACAGGTTTTACAAGGTCTGGGAGCCATGTTTGGACTGCTTGAGGAATTCAGCTGTGGGTGCCCTCTTCTGGCCTCCATGGGCACTGCACTCGTGTACTCCTTCCCACACACAAACAACAGTCTTTTTTTTTCTTTATTTTTTATTTCTTCAAGTTACATCTCTTTTTTTAAATATTTTTTTCCTTTATTTTTTATTTCTTCAAGTTACATCTCAATCGCAGTCCCCTCCCTATTCCCCCCTGCAGTCAGTTCCCCCCCCCCCCCCCCCCCCCCCCCCCCCCC
>CAJQZJ010000133.1:0-25645 GCA_907164525.1 Lophiomys imhausi | reverse complement strand
TTCCTTCCTTCCTTCCTTCCTTCCTTCCTTCCTTCCTTCCTTCCTTCCTTCCTTCTTTCCCCCTTCCTGGCTTCATTTATATCTATCTAGTTGGGATTTTGGGGTTTTGATTATTGCCTTTCTTCTTTCAGATGGTGGAATAAGATGTAATGGATTAATTAGGGGTCTCTCAAAGAAGCATGCCAATGATCATAAGTAAGAGTTTTATTATAGGTTTGAGATCAATGGAATAATGGAAGCTGGTAGAAAGTTCTATGCCTTTCTGGTATCTCTGAAGTTGAGTTGACCCTGAAATTATTCTAAGTCATCCATATTGAGAGATATGAGGCAGACATGTGCAGGATTATCAACACTAGAACCAGGAAGAATGAATTCATGACAACAAACCAAAATTCATCTATCTTTTACCTCCATATGGGTGACCTGCAGAAAAGCTGGCACTCCTTGCCATGATGGTGCTAATACTTTTGTTCCAGGAACCAGAGCTACAAAGAAAGATGTAGAGGCCTCTGGAGTTCAGGAGGTAAGATTCTGGTTCATCAGTGCTGTGAGCAGTAGATAGATAACAACATATTTGGGCCATGGCAGCAGTATCACAGCAACCCTCATAGAGTATTATGTTCTACAGTTCACTGTGCTATGTTTTTACTTTCAAATCTCACATGGACATTGGCCAACTTTTATCCAGAGCCATGGAAGAAGAAGATTCGGGGAAGTATAATCTCTGGCTAGCTAAGTTGACATAGTAAGATGATACCACAGTTTGTTAGTTCTTAAATTGTTACCAGTTCACATTTTTTTTCAACATTTATTTATTTCTTCAAGTTATATCTCAATGTCAATGACAGCTCCCTCCCTCCTCCCCTCCTGGTCCTACCCCCTCCTGCTCTCTTCCTCTTTTCCATCCTATCATTTTTTTTTAAACTTAAGGCATATCTTTTTTCCCCAAACATCTTCCCCTTTTAGTCCAATAAAAGGGTCTTTCTTATAATAATAAATACAATACAAAATAATAAGAGCAATCAGGCAACAATTGTGAAAACTGTAAGGTATAACATACATTCCCAATGTCCAGGCCATACATATTTGGCAACTAATTATAATATTCTATTATCTATCTATATTGATGAGTTTAAAGTTCTATACCTAACTCAGTTGCCATCCTAACTTGCATTACCAACTTAAAAAACATCTTCTTAGACCCAGAACATCCTTTTAATTCCTGAAAAACTTAAAACTTAACTGTGAGATTATAACTATCTGGTCTTCAACCACATCAGAGACCTGAGAAGGATAAATATATCTGAACAATCAGGAAGTGCAGAGCCAGTAGCTTCCAAATCTAAGAAATGACAGACAACTGGTTGCCTGGACAGTCCCCAATTTCTCTCAATACATTGGAGCATCTATTTTCAGTCTTTTGGCCCAGTATCTCAGACAGACATTAATTGTAAAGCAGGAATTACAAAGGACTTGCTCACCATGTCTTGGCAGAGCTAGGCTGTTGACTTACCTACTTCCAAGTTTTGTCCATTTTGGACAGCATTCTGTCTACAGTTGAAGTAAGGGCTTTTTCTTGCCCTGTGGCTAGCTTGCCACTAATGCAGCCATCTCTAAGTGGAGACTCTTCCATGCTCATCATCTACTTGGAGTAGAATGGGGGGGGAGTTGCTGTCAGGAGCTGAAATATTTCAATATCAACATCCTTAAATGCCATATTCTATAGATTTCTTAAGGTTTTGAAGACCATGTATCTATCTCCATATATTTGAATAAACAAATATTGCTTGTCACTTAGCAACTTGATTTCTGATTAACTTAGAAAACATCTGTGATACACTAAACTAGTACCTAACAAAATGACAAGTTTGAATAACTATTAGTTTTCAGTTTTTAATTATCCTAAACAGTTTGTTGTAGTTGCTATCAAAAAGTCTAGAATTTCACATTGCATTTTTAAGATTTACATAGGTACAATACCTTAAAAGGAGTTAGCCTTAATTTTGTGCCAATATACAAAGTTCTATACCAAGGTAGCCATATATAACCTTAATTTTGTATCAATATACAAAAACATAAGAGTAGATTCAATAATCTACCCCTTTTTCTTTATCATCCTCTATCATTTCTATAACCCCTTCTTTTCTTTTCAAGTCTTTTCCCCTACATAGGAGAGAAAGAAGGATAGAGAAAAGAAACAGAGAAATCCCTAGGTCCAACCTCCTAAACCTTGCTTAACAAGACTATTTAGCAATTTGTAACCAGTCCTCCTAAATAACAACAAACATCTATAACCCATCAGATGGAAAAAAAATCACCCACACCACCTTCTGGGAATGGGATGTTGCTCTCTTAAAGTTGCTTCCTGTTGATGTGGGACATAAGAAACCTGTTTGGGGGCTCAAATAAGAATGGAAAAATGGTTAAGCAAGTTAATAGTAGCATTTGTTGTCCAATCTTTTTGTGCTCAGCTATTTAAATGTCCTGAGAGGTTTCTTGTCAGATACTGCACATTTGGTGGGAAAGTTCAGGGCTTTACTGACATCCTGGCTGTAAACAGTCTATGAGGTTGGACCATACCTGTTCACATTTTAAAAGTATATATAACTCTCAAACAAAAGGAGTAAGGGCTGTGGATGTATCTCAATGGTGAAGCATACATTTACTGTGCATGAAATCCTGGATTCAGTCCCCATTAGCACCGTACAAATAGAAGTAACAGTGAGATCTTGCCTTTGCCTATGACAAAATTAGCCCATGTAGAAACGAAAACACACGAGGTTTATACTCCAAAGGGGATACAATATTGTTTTCCCACTTTTGGGAAATTTCCATTCATTTTATGAGAACCATTTCATTTTTATATCTCAGCATTTTCATTTTGGGTTATAGATGAATCATTGTGAACACATCTATTGTTATATAGTAGGGAACAATATTGAAACACAGTCCTGCTGTGCACATTCTAGTCAGGAATGATCTGCATATATGATTGCATGGATGTTTAGAGGTCACAGTTTGAGGAACTCTCATTCCTACCTCCTGATACCCTCGTCCATAACTTTTGGTAATAGGAGAAATAGCATGGTGCAGTATTTGCTTCTTCCCATGTTTTTTTTTTTTTTTTTTGGTTATTCTTGAAGGTTTTATTACCAAAGAAAATGTACTTCTACCAAAAGACATAATAGTTCCATAAAACAGAAAAATTGACATGCCACCTGGCCACTTTGAGTTCCTTATTCCAGGGAGCCAACACATAAAGAATGATGGTAAGACACTAACTATCCTGGCTAGGTTGATGATTCTGACTCAAGGCAAATCTGAGTGAAATTATCCCAACCCTGTAAGGTATTAATACAGATTAGCCACTGTCCTTGAGTCTCCCAAGGCTATTTTACCATTCTGCTAGATATTCCTATTTAAGGAAACATGAGATCAGTGAGTGCTCAGGTGTGGACTCATTCACATATTTATATACTGTAAAATGAGTGTTGTCTAGAGCCAGGTTATAGGAGGTTATGGCTGATGCACAAGGCCGTTTTCTTGACTCATGGATGGTGGTGTGGCTGGTGTAGTGAGGCCAGGAATATAAATTTATATTCAGAACAAGTGTATTCTCATTTATAGTGTCCTCATTCACTTAAGCTGCCCTTCTTTGAATAGAAGGAGAAAATGTAATGATACTGGTAGAAGTCTAAATCCTGGTTAAGAATCAGATACTGGGGATTAATACTGGTTTCTCATTTTGGGAGCTGAGTACTGTCATTTGATAATGCTTGGCAGATAGATATTCACAGTGTTGAGGACATGTGTGAATTACATGTGATTATGGAGTATGACACTAATAGTGACATATGCCTGTGTGTAACCCATGCCTGTGTGTGACCCATAATTACTATTGCAGCTCTGATCAAGAATAATGGGGGTTGGGAAAGGAAGAACATAGACTGGTATCCACAGGAAGGATGCTTTTATACACCTGATCGTCATCATTATTATTCATCCTCTGCTGAAGGAAGTCCTTAGAGAGCATTATGTGGTATAAATAAATTTTATATCCTTTCCCTTTTGAGATGTTCTTTCCATATTCCCCTTCCCAAAGAATATTGATAGTTTTCTAAAAATGTTTATTTATTACTTCAAGTTACATCTCCATCACAGTGCCCTACCTCTACCCATCACAGTCCCACCCTCCCACCCTCTACCTCCTCTCCCTTCTATCCTACTTCTCTGGAGTGGAGTGCTCTTACATATCAGTCCCCCTCAGTTCAGCAGTTAATATGAGGACCAAGAGCTTCCTCATATACTGAGGGCCTACAAGGCAGTACCACTTGGGAAAATTGTCTCATTAACAGGTAACAAAGTCTATGTTCCCGTTCCTTTTGATTTGTTGGTTGTAGTATAGTTATCCTGTACTACATGGCTAAAATCCAATCATAAGTGAATAGATGCCATCCTTCTGAGTCTGGGTTAGCTCACTCAGAATGAGCTTTACTAGTTCCATCCATTTGGCTGCAAATTGCATGATTTTGTTGTTTCTGAAGGCTGAGTAGTATTCCATTGTGTAGATGTACCACAGTTTTTTAATCCATTCTTCGGTTGAGGAACATCTGGGTTGTTTCCAGTTTCTAGCTATTACAAATAAGGCTGCTATGAACATAGATGAGGAAACTTCCTTGTGATTTGGTGAGGAATCATTTGGATGTATACCCAGAAGTGGTATGGCTGTGTCTTGAGGTAGAGCTATTTCAAGTTTTCTAAGATATTGCTAGACTGATTTCCATAGTGGTTGCACAAGTTTGTACTCCCACCAGCAATGGAGGAGTGTTTCCCTTTATCCACAACTTCGCCAGCATATGTACTGTCATTTGAGTTTTTGATCTTAGCCATTCTGACAGGTGCGAGATGGAATCTCAGAGTTGTCTTGAGTTGCATTTTGTTGTTTTAAAACAGGATTATTTAATTTGATTTTATGTGTATGAGTGTTTGCCTGCATTTATGATGTTGTGCTATGTACTATCCTTGTAGACCAAAGGAGAGCATTAAATCCCTTGGAACTGGAGTTACTGGTGGTTGGTAGCTATCATGTGATGCCGTGAGTGAACCCTGGATTCCTCTGAAATAGTAGCAAGTACTCTTCAGTGTTCTTTATTTTCTTCTAAATTTATTAATTTGTTTGTTTGTAAATACTCCTTCTTTATAAATGGAAAATATTTTTTTCATATAGTATGTTCTGACCATGGTTTCCTCTCCCTCATTTTCCCCAGATTCTCCCCACCCTTCTAACTCCATTCCTCCTTTTTCTCTCTTTTAAGAAAACAAACAGGCAAATAAAAAAGACAAGCAAGAATAAAGCAAAAAGAACAAAATAACAAAAAGAAAAGAAACAAAGAAAGAGTATAAGAAATGCATGTGCGAGCATACACACACACACACACCACACACACACACACACACACACACACACCACACACACACCACACACACACACACACACACACACACACACACACACACACACACACCACACACACACCACACACACACACACACACACACACACACCACACACACACACACACACACACACACACACACACACCACATACATATTGGGGAGGAATCTCTCTAGCTCCCTGATATTTGATTTTTAGATCATATTCTACATGGTTGATGATCAATGAGTGAAATACTTCATCTAACCTTATAACTTTCAGATGTGGTTAAATTTCCTCGTCTTTGGTCTGACTATGGAATGTTTTTTTTTTTTGTCTTTGTAGGATCAACAATTGAAAAATATGAGAAAACTGGACTTTTTAATTAATGCTGTATTAAATCTATCAACCAGGTTAAGAAGTATTAATATCTTAATATTATTGAACCTACCCAATTCGTGAACGTTATATGTTTCCAAATATTTAGTTGTATGGTTTTTACTCCCTACCTCTCTTTACATTTTGTGTGGTAAGTTTGTATCTCTTTATCTTTAACTTGTTGATTCTTCCCTATGATTAATGCATCAAAATAGTAAAAAATATCATCTAAGAATCTCTTAGATGCATCTAAGAAAGCAATTATCAAACCTCTAACCTAAATTAATGAATGATTTTCATGGTATCATTAGCAGGGTGTTTGCAGCCATTTCTCTTGAATGTCCACTGAGAACTTTGTCTTTTTCTTGGAAATTTGTACCAGTTACTTTTCTTTTGCTGTGATACAACACTATGACTAAAAGCAACTTAAGGAAGAACGTCTATTTTGGGTTCTGGTTTCAGAGGGAGAGTCTATAATGCTGTTGGAAGCATGGCGTCAGGCAACAAGAACAGGAACTGAGAGAGTACAGCTTCAACCACATGCAGAAATCAGAGAATGAGCTGAAAGTGGCTCAAGGCTGTACATTTTCAAAGGCTATCCCAAGTGATGTACTTCCTCAAACAAGACTACATCTCCTAAAGGTTCTACAGCACCCCAAACTGTATCAATAACTATGGACAACAGCTCAAATACCTGCCTACAGGCCACATTTCTCATTGAAACCCCCATATCACTTAAGTGCCTCTCAGTCTAAGGCTTCAGTTCAGACTAAGCAAATATCATCTGTCTAGAGTTGTCTCTTTCTCAAGATTCTCAGTGGCACACTGACAAGAAATCATCCCCAAGCCTTTTGGTTCCTGTAAGTTTGGAACAAAAAATGTCCAGGCATTTTGTGTGACCTGGGTAAGTCTGAAAGTCCTAGCTATAGAAATTTGTTTACTTGAGATTTTATTCACTCTGATATCAGGAAGCAATTCTGAGCAAACAATGCCGAGAAAGCATATTTTGTATCTTAAAGATATATCAAAAATAATATATTACTATCCTAAAGGATCAGAATCAATTGCACCATACCCATTTTCTTTTACTAGATACTTTACTTGGCTTTATGATTTTATTAAAAAGATACTGTTATTTTCATAGCCATTGGTTTTCCTTGAGCTGGAACACCTATGTACCCAGAATGTTTTCCAAGATGCTAAAAAGAAAAACTAAAAATCCCCTCTATCCTTTAATTGCTCAGTTGTTCTCTGGCAAAAACCATAACTTTGGAAAAGGATGGCAAATTAAGGAGGATGAAATCAAGTGGCTTTTTCATAGAGTTTATTTTTTATTCTGTAAAAGTTAAATTTACTGGAGAAGTAAAAGAGACATGAGCCAGAACCAAAATCTAAACACTGATCAAAGTTACGATGGGGACACTTGAAAACCTTTCCCTATGTGGCAAAGCATACATCTGTGTCTTTATTAAATAAAATTACTGTCCAGCAGATCATAAAATGTGTGATATAATTTCCCCACACTACAGAACTTCCTATGACTCACAGGCAACTTTGGGTTTAACTAGCACTTTTTTTCTGATACAAACCAGGAGCCAAATTAGTTATTAAGTTTCCAAGAATATGAACAAGATTGTCTTTGCTCTTAGATGCTTTCCTTAAAATCATAAACTCATTTGATATTATTCTTCTTTCCTTGACAATTTTGAGTTTTAAAAAATCCAAAACAATTGGCAGGCATCATATTTCTCCCTCCTCCATATATGTAATGAAAAAAAAATGCCCCACCATATGTTTCTAAGTCATTCACTCTCCATCTCTGGACACTGCCAATATCAGTGCTATGTCAAGAAACAGGGGTTTCACAAGCTTAGGGATCTGTCTTGGCAACAGTTGAGCAGGAGAATATTCAGTACCATTTATGAATATAGTAATTCTTCTCCTATTAAAACTAGCTTTAGAGTTTTTCATGTGTGTATGTGTGGTATATATATATATATATATAATGCATTTGTGTGTGTTAGTGCATGTGTAGGTATACATGTGTGTGCAGAGGCTACAGGTCAAATTCACGTGTCTTCCTCTATTTCTTTTACCTAATTGTTTTGGAGACTGTGTCTATCATTGACTTCACTCAACAGCTCGCTAGACTAACAGGCCAGCAAACCCAAGGGATCATGTTGTATTCACAAGGCCCAGAACTAGGGTTACAGTTATGGGCCACCATTTCTGGCTTTTTATGTGGTTGTTGGAGATCTAAACTCAAGTCTTCATGTTTGCACAGCAAGCACTGTACCAACTCTGCCATCTCCCCAGAGCCTTAGAATAATAGACCCTATTGTACCCTGGATAATACAATGTTTATTCTATTTTATTAAACAAGTTTACTATTGCAGAAAATTCAAATATATAATTTAATTTAAGATTCTCTAAAAACGCATAGGTTAGGAATTAGCATATTGTAATGTAGCCAACATGAGTTTCACTCTGGTATGGCCAATAGAGAGGTATTGAGTACAATTATTAACTCATTTTAAAATGATGAGATGACTGTCTAAAGATTGATTTTTTCTTTTCAATATTTAGCTGGTCATCATTAGAACTGACTTCATGACCAAGCTATCATGCCCTCACAAGGAGATCTCTGTTCACCTCACTTTGAAGCATCTTCCATGCATGCACCACAGTGTCCATGTGGATGTCAGAGGACAACTCATGGGTACTGGTTCTGTTCTTGCACCATGTAGACCACAGTGGTCAGACTCTGCTCACCAGCCTTAGAGGCAAGACTCTTAATGCTGATCTTATTGCTCCCAACTTCTGTGCTTTACAGGACATGGTAGGTATTGAGCCAGCCTTTATTCCATCACACAGTTACCTGCTGGTGGAGGTTAAAAGTAGAGACTTAAAAAAATTCAAGAGCCATCAAGATGGCTGGTAACGTCTTTCACTGCCAAGCCTGATGAACTGAGTTTGGGTCTTGTATCATGGCATGAGTGTTCTTATACTTGCACATATGTGTTTGTACACACACACACACACACATGCACGCACACAATGAACAAATTAACAACAATAGCAACAACACCAACAATAAAACTCAAACTATATTTCACTCCTCATCACCTCTGTCCCAGTTTACTGGGTTGAATTGAATGCTGAGGAATTTTCATTTGAAGACCAGCAAGGTTAAAGATCAAGAATGATTTCATGAGATGTGATCTAACACATTTGTGAATGTCAAGAAAAAATGACCACAAGGTTTGGAAACTTCTGTGAATATCCATGGAATGAGCGAGGCTAAACAATTCTCTCAGCATACTGTTACAAAATTATTGCAAATCCTTCTTGCTGCAAATAGAAGGAAATGCTCTTTGGCACTTTCTGTTTGACAGTAAGCCACACATCCCCACTGGCTTCCATTGTAATCTACACCTCAGACCCAGTGGGCCAGATTTACTTTTTTTTTTTTTATGCTGGTCAGTTATAATAGAAGTTCCTTGATCTCCTATAAGTGTGGTTGTCTGTGTCTTTATCCAGTTCTCAAATGAAGGATGGAACATTACACTGGATTGCACACAATGAAAGGTTTGTGTCTAAAATGCCACAGACCTTATATTGATTTCTCATCTAAGGTCAGAGGCAATTGAAGTGAAATTCAAAGATGTCTCGTAAGCTTTTTTGAAAATGGTTCATTCTGTGTTTTCAATCTCACCTCACATCCTTGTCCTCATCTTCACTCTGTGTGGGGTGATTTCTCACCTCACCCTTTTTTACACTTTCACTTTTATGTCCTTATTTATTAATCTGGGCTGGTGCTAATAGTTAAAATTGTGCTTTTATAATTTTATGCCGCAAAATATAACATAGCATGGAAGGAAAGTTACCCATAGAGATGGATCAGTGTTTCCACAGGTTTCTGTGGAGATAGATATGCTGATGCATGGCAAGGGCAGTGTAGGCCATATGGATCTTGAGAGAAGAAAAGAGAATTTCAAAATCCTTTTTTTTGTTGTTGTTGTTGTTATGAGCTTTCAGGGAGACTTTTTTTTTTTTTTTTTTTTTTTTGCACAAAACCGACATTTGAAGCTTTATTATTCATAGCCCAGACATGTGGCTTATCGGAATCTTGTCTTAGTCAAACACAGTTGCTTATGATTAAATTACACAGATAAGATTTTGGAGTCTATCACCAAAGGTGCAGTTTGACTGGAAATCAATCAAATTGCATGGTCCCTGTAGTTGTTTATTTTCTTAAAATGTTAGTTTAAGTCACAATAGGCTTTGGGATGTACATGCATAGATTATGTTAAAAAAGGTTCTGATAAATAGGACAATGCTTTATCAGGGCATAGAACCCTTAGTAGATCCCAGTGTGGTGAGAATAAGTGACCGTGAGGTGTTCATCCGGCACATTTACAATGAAATGTCTACATCTTAGGCTCATGGAACATAGCTGAAGAGGGCCTTGAAAGGTTTTGAGAGCCAAAGGACTGGGATGCCTGCTGGAAGGTAGTGAGGCAGGGATGTGTGAAAGACATGACAGGGAAGCTGCATTCGTGAAATCTCAACAACATGACTGCCTAAACAAGACATGCATAATGGCAGTACCAGCTCACATGTTCATGTGTATGGAAGAAATACCATATGAGCATCTGTCTCGATAAAGAGCTGCGGGCTTCCAGTGGCAGCTGAGAGAGCAAGAGTAGTTTCCTGTAGAGATGAGCCTTCTTATAGGTGATCGGATTCCTTGTGGTCAGGCCTAAATACATGTATGTAGGAATAACACTAATGAATACGCTCATAGGGTGTGTGTGTGTGTGTGTGTGTGTGTGTGTGTGTGTGTGTGTGAACAATAATGAGTAAGAAGAGGTCATGGATTTGAGAGTAGAGGTATAAAGGAGTTGAGAGGGAAAATAAGGGGTAGAAATTACTGATTTAATATGATACTCATGCATAAAATTTTCCAAAAATGCAAATAAAAGAAATTTTCAGTACACTTTTCGCTTCAAGTATTATAGTTCTGAAATATTAGATGGAAAAAAGTTCAGTCTTTGAGAAGAAATGAAGTCTTATAAAATAGACTCTGCAAAACATCAGGGTGTAAGGAATCTTATTTTCAATATGTATTTTAGTGGCATCATTTTCATCCCCAAGAAGTTCAAATGCAAAGTGTCTAGTTGGCTAGCCATGAAGGGTTAGTTTGAGAGATTTGGCCATAAGCCTGCTCTCCAATTATTGATCTGAGAAGGAGAAAAGGCATTATATAAGCAGACAAGGAATAGAACTTTATTTCACAGAAGGAAAAAATGTTCCTAAAGAATGCTGCTTCCAGAAATTTTAATGATTTCTTCCCTCAAAATATTGAAGAAGACACAGTTCATATCATTTGATATATATGTTTTTCCAAATTGTTGTGATTTAGATAAAAAACTGAAAAAAAATCGAAAGACAGAGAAATAGAAGGACTCCATTAAAACATACATGAATTTTACACAATAAGCCCCAAGACTAACAGATTGCTGAGGGTAAAATGTAGAAGAGCTTGGGACCCACTCCCCTCCTCCATGCTGCTTGGTAACCAAAAGTTTGGAACTATGAGGTGAGAGCCACTGGTGTGAATGTTGGAGATGTGGCTGACCAGCTTGTGGCAGCTGAGAGATGATACTGAAAAGAAGATAGCATGGCAGAGGGCAGTGGAGGAGAACACATGAAGAGGAAGAAGACTCAGAACACAGTGAACTTATGCTGCCTGTTGGTACCATGGCCATCAACATCTCCCTCACTGGTACCCACTGCAAGTGAATAGTCTTAGGTCTCACACTAACTGATGTTTATTGTAGCAGTAAAGGGCCATCAAGAGAGAATGTCTTCAGGTCAAGAAAGTAGATTCTCTGGCCTGGGTGGAGATCCTTAGGATCTATATTATATTCTAGTTGGATAGGAACAATAACCTGGCTAAGGGACCATCCCTCAAGAACATAGAGCATCTAAAGGAAGATAGGTTTACCTTAAGTTCTGCTGAAAAGATAGACAAAATAATTATTCCTTTAATGAGGTTCTGTACTTTTCCTAGCTTGATATTTGTAGGTTTGGCTGGGACTGAATCTTGACTTAGTAAGGTGCATTTTTTTTTCCTTTTTAGCTCTTTTCTTTCTATACATGATTTTCCTGATACATTGGGTTTCATTACTCCTTCTGTGAAGCCCTTCCTACCTGATATGTGGCTGCCTACTGTCATGGTACCAATCTCTGTCCTAGTAACTCCTCCATGTTTCTTCTTGGGCAGCTTCTGAACTTTACAGTTTGCCTGCCCTGGGAGTTGGTTTCCTTTTAAACTCTAATAAAATTCTCTTTGAGTTTCTGAGTTAATTCTTAAATTAACGTATTATTGATGGTTGTTTGTACATTATAAGGATGATGGTGCTGATGGTAGAGTCCTTTAAAAATATTCATGCTCTAGTCTCTCACTGAGAAATTCTGGCTTAATTGGTTAGAGATAAATCTAGATGATTTGATTTTATTTCTGTAAGGAGAGAAGAATCTATACAGAATAGAGATTGTCATGAATACAATAGACCAAAGTTAAATTTATATAATGAGAACACTCACCTATCCTTCCTGATATTAGAGGAAAAACTTGGACTTCAAAGAAAAACAAATGAATAGCTTATTATATGAATGAAATGAGGGAATGACTGTTCCAAGATATGGTTTAGGAGGTTTTTAATTGTAGATATGAAGGAGTACAGCCAAAGGCACATGAAAGAGTCCAGACTAAACCAGGCCATGAAATGAGTGGGGCAGACAGCAAGAGAGGAGTAGGAGAGGAGAGAAGACCAAGAGACAGGAGGCTGAAGAGAACTAAGAGTGAGCCAAGAGAAATAAGAGAACCAAGAGAGTGCATGGCTGAAATGGTAAAGTATATAGAAACAAGAATCTGGGGGAAGGAAAGCAAAGCCACTGGGCTGGGAAGGTTTAGGGTAAGGGGTGAGGTGGGAAGTGCTGAGGAGAGCCACTGGTACCAAGTAAACCTAGTGGCCAGCATGTGCCTGCCATGTTATGCTAATAGGCACCACAGTTAGCTTAGCCATTTGTCCTGAGTTTCTTTAGGACCTGACATTATCCCTGTGTTTTTCAGACATGGCTTTTATGCTGTGGCAAATTTCTTCTACAGTGTGTTGAGAGTTTTTATCATGAAAGTACATTGACTTTTGTCAAGTGTTTTCACTGTATCCATGGAGTGGGTCATTTATCTTTCATCCTTCTTTCTATAAACATTTGTTAATATGAAGTACTACACTAAAGCATTTGTGTATATCGAAGCCTTCTTGCATTCCTACAATGAATCTGGTTTGGTTATAGTTTACAGTCCTTTAAGTATGTATATACTTTGGTTAGCTAACACTGTACTGAGGATATTTGTAGCTATATTTTTGAGGATTTTGGTCCCCAGACTTTTTCTTTACAAAAGTCTTTGTTTGGCTTTGGTATCAGGATAATGTTGACCTTGGAAAATGAATCTGAAAGTCTTTTCACTTTTTCAATGTTTTGGAAGTGTTTAAGAAGGATTAGGGCTAATTCTTCTTTAAATGTTTAGAATTCAGCAGCAAAGGCATCTATTCCTGGGCTTTACTTTGAGAGGTTTTTGATCACTGATTCAATCTCTTAATTTAAGCCAAGGCAACCAGACAAGAACAATAAATAAAAGGCTTCCATATATAAAAGGAGACAGTAATTTTTCATTTGTTTGCAGCTGACATAATGAGAAATGAAAAAAACCTTAAAGATTCCATATAGGAAAAAGATATTACAGCTAAAAAAATAATCAAGACAAAGTACAGGATGTAAAGTCAACATAGAAAAATGTGATGCATTTCTGTATGTTAAAGATGAACAATCAAAAAGGAAATGAAAAAGAATGTTGTCTAGAGGTTGGAGATGGCTCGATGGTCAAGAACACCTGTTCTGGAGGACATGGGATTTCCCAGCACCCACATGGCACCTCACAACTGTCTGTAACTCCAGTCTGTAAGTCACTCTCTTATGGACTCTTTAGACAGTGCCAGTATAAGTGCTCCCAAAATGAGAAATAGTTAAGGAGGGTTCTTAAAATAAGTGTGGGTACGAAAAGGTTGAAAGATAGAATTCCATTTTTTCTTTTTCAGTTTCTTTCTTTATGAGTATTTGAAAATGGCATTAAGTTGTCAGATCTTTGAGTTGCACAGGAAGCAAGAAAGGAACACGTGATGGTTAAATGCTTAGAAGCATCTATGGATCTAAAGAGCCATATCTTACCCATATCCTATCTATGAGTGATTTAATGGCTGATCCATTTCATTATCCTTCATTACTCTTTGGCTTCCTGAGACTGAGGATGTGTATTTTCATGGGATTGCTCATATAAAATGCTAAGAACAAAGTCTCAAAGGCACTTCAGTTTTGTGTAGCCAAGCATCATGTCACTACAGTACTAAACCAAAGTGCAGACTCCTTCCATCGTTGATAGCATTGTGTTCAAGCATTGTGTTAGATGATCTTGTTATCCACCCTCAGACCTGTATGGCAGTGAACAGCTGTGGACTTTCTATGGAGGGTTATGTAGAAGAATTTCAGTCCAGCAACATGGCTACTCTGGCAAGGGATCACATCAAAAGACCTTCTAGGTCTTCGTGATCAGGCTGGAATGCAGACACACTCTGGATTACAGAATGATCTGGCTGGAATATTAACATACTATTAGTACATGCCTTTAATCTCAAACAATGAAGGTAAGGTTAGTTTATAAAAGGAAGCAGCCATGTTTGAAAGTGATGTCTAATTGAGGTGCAGACAAAGTGATGAATCAGAGAAAGATTTAACAGAATGAGTCAGAGACAGGATATGACAAACTTTCTATGGAACAGAACAGGAAAGAGAAGCTTCATAAAAGAAGCAAGAAGAGAGGTTTTTTTGTTTTGTTTTGTTTGTTTTTTGTGTTCTTTTTTTGGTCAGGCAGTTTTACAGAGACAGGTTGTAGAGAGAACAAGCTAGACATGAGTGAAGATGGAATGGGCCTGGGAATGAGAAGGAGCCAGAAGATTAGAATGTATTGCCAGAATTAGTTTGAGGCCAGGCAGAGCAATTGACTCAGAAGCTGAGAGAAGCCAGTTTGAATCAGTCAGCTTAGAGAGGCCTTTGGGCCAGAATAGGTGAGTTGAACTAGCCAGGGAGAATTCAGAAAGAGCTAGAAAAGCTTGGGAATGGCTTTTCTCATCCCAAGATCAGAGGAAATTAAAAACAACATGAATAGGGTTATTTCCTTGTTTATACAATAGGGATTTTAATATCCTCTTTGCAGTATTGTAAAGATTTGAAAAGTCAACAATCATTAAATATATGACACAGTGCCCATTCAAAAACGAAGAAGCAAAATATAAACAAACAACGAACACCCCCTCCCAAAAAACCCCACAACTGGTTTAACTGCTCACTTTTTTTGTGGGGGTCCTTCTCACAGAAACCCAACCATTTGATTATAAATATATAATTCTTAGGTAATCTTTGTTTGTGCATCAAGGAAAGTAATGGTTTAAAAAAAGCAAAAGCGATCCTGTATTTCCAAAAAATGACAGATCAATTAAGAGTTTGGATGTGATAGGAAGAAGTCCTTTTCAGAGGTAAGAAGTATTCAAACGGTAGTGAGTATGCTATCATTTATCTTCACATGAAACTGTACCATGAGCATCAGCCACGGTGAAAATGTTGGGTGCAGATAGCTCATTTTTAGGTTCATCTGATCAGTTTTTCCATGCAGCCAAAAGTAAATGAATCTCAAATGACTTCTGGCTATTCTAGAGCCAGTGTGATTTTCCTTGAAGCCGGTCATTCATTATACCTCTTCCCCTGATGTTGATCCCGCATGGTTCCTGCCAAACAATTTCTGTAATGAAGACTACAACCCCTCAAATGTTTCCTTTAAAAATATTACAAGCTAATTTAACCAAAGGACAATGAGATTTAAAAAAATTAGACCATAGCATACATTAACCCTAATGCAATGTAGTTATAAAGTTCTGAAAAAAATGAGGAAGATTGTGTGTTTACTTTATGAGGAGAGAATGACTTGTGTTGCGAATGCTTCTTTTCTTTAAATTAATTTAATTGCTTTAAAATATTTTGAATCTAACATTGTTAGATTACTGAATAAAATTATGAATTTGTCAGTTTAATGAGTGAAGACCCTGTATCAAGGGTGCTGAGATAGGGCCCCTGTAATAGTCTTTGAAGCCAACATATTTGACATTCAGGCAGATTTTCTTAATAGTGTGTGTCACAGAATTAGAGATCCAAATATTGGTGTAGACCTTTTTGAGTAATTCATCTCTACTTACTTTTCACAAATTGCCCTATTGTTTTACATTTTAATGGGCATTTTTTCACCTTTTGCAGTTCCTATATTTTAAGGAGTTTGCAATGTCCTAAACAAAATTTAAAAAGCCAAGTTTTAAAATTTTTGTTACTAGTAAGCATCTAATGCAAGCTATCTAGGCCTGTATTTCAATTGTAAAGAAATGATTGGACAGGCAAGATAGGTCGACAGGTAAATAAAGGTGCTTGCGTCTCAGTCCTCCAAGTTTGATCTGAGTTTCAAGCCTAGAACCCACAGTGAAAGGAGAGAACTGACTTCTGAGAGATGTCCTCTGATCCCAATAATAGCAAAATAAAAGTAACAGAAGTTTCCTAAGATAGAAGAGTTGCTTCAGAGCTAGCAGGAGAACATAAGGGAGACACTTGAGTCTAAGTGTGAACAGAACGGTATCATGTGTGTTAGATTAGAAGTCACTTTACATAATGTATGACCCACAGAGAAGTGCTTCTCCAAGAGCTCTGTGGGTCAGCCCCCACCCTTAAACGGTCTGTCCAAAGTGCACAATGTTGAAAAAAAAAAAAAGACATGGTAGGAATCAAGAGAAAAATGTCCAAAACCAACAATAGTACTTGAGAGAGTAATTTCCTGTTTATTTTATTTCATAAACAAAACATCTTGGGCTTACATTTTGTGTGGCTTGACTTGCAATTTTATTTTTTCCTCTACTCTCTTATTTTAATTGTATTTTACAAGGGCACGAAAATTTATCTGTACCCAGTACAGATGAGAAGTCCTCTATCTCTTGACAGGAAAATTGAGATTTTTTTGCTCTGGATGACCTACTGTAGATCCTCTTTACTCCCAATTTTCTTTGAGATGACGACCTCAGATTGCTCCACAATTGACCACTTCCTTCCCTTCTCATCTCACCCATAGCTGTTGCTAAGCCTTTTTTTTTTTTCATAAGTGTAGCTGACTAGACAGTGAAAGGAAGGGGGTGTTTATTTTATTTCTTTCTGCACATCCACTTTGTCTGGGGAAGGGCTTACGCAGGCTGACAGAAGGGTTGAGATGGCTGAGGTGGAGGAAGGATGTCTAAATTTAGAAAACATTTCTTTTCCTAAAGAAAGATACTTATGGTATTTGGATGGGGGCCTCTTCCCTTTCTTTCTTCATCCTCACACAGTGTTAGACATAACCTTATCAGCAGTAGTCATTTCTGACTCATGATTAGATTCACATTGCCTCCAGCAGTTTGTTTTATTTATAGTAAAATTTTTAAATTATAAAAATTTCATTTTATTTAAAATAAAATACTCTAATTTTAACCATCACTTGACACATAGATCGCATGAACACTCTGAAATCTAAATATGAATTTTACTGTATATGATTTTCTAGATAAACTACTCAATGCATAATTTTTGACCCAGAAATTAACTTTTGACAATAGAAGCCTTACTTCTTAATACTGATGATAAAGCATATGTTATGTCTATGAATCTCATTTCCCACCTGGCCACTGTCCTCCGGAGGTGGCGGACAAGAGTCCAAGTCTGCAAGAGAGCGTGAAGATCTCAGAAGACTCTTCCAGCAGAGCTTCAGTGATTACGAAGGTCTACTTCCTGTTTTTATGGTACAGACCTCTACTTAGTACTGTGGAAATGGGGTGTCCTGTGGCCTCAGATGTTTCTGGTTATGACCAGTACAAATGACAACAAATACACTTCCTGAAAACAAATGTTTATTCCCTTGTAATCAAGGATGAGTTGTTCAGGGTTAAAATCAAGGTGCCAGCAAAAATGGTCCTCTTTAGTGGCTCTATAGCAGAATTTAACCACATCTTTTCTTTTTCTTTCCTCTAGACTTTGATTTCTCTTTCTCTTTCTTCTTCTCTGCAGCCACCACTTTATCTGCTCCTCCCTCTTCCTCTCTTATTTTTCCTCTTCATCTCATCCCTGATCCTTTTCTTCTCCCCCTTTCTTCCCCCTCCTCTTATTCCTCTACTTCTCCTTCCTTCCTTTCTCCCCTCCCCTCCTCCTTTTGCCTTTTAGTGAAGGAAAAAGCCATTAATTGTAAAGCAGGAATTATGAAGGACTTTACTACGGTGTCTTGGCAGAGCTAGGCTGTCAACTTCAGGTCAGTCTTCTTATCTCGGCATTTTTTGTTTAATCTCATCTGCCAGTCCCCTTCGCCACATAAGATAACACATCCATAGGTTTCTGAGATTAAAACATGGACATTTTAGTGTGCCATTATTCTGCTTACCACATGTCTCAATAAAAGTACCTTAAAGCACGTCTCCTCATCTGATCGCATTGTAAGATATTGGAGGGGATATTTCTGTATGGTGAATGGACTGATGTGGTTATAGAATGAAAATTCAATATTAAAACAAATTGATTAAAAGTGTGTCTTAACTTCAGTCTGATTAAATAAGATTAAAAATCCCAACTCTTCCAGGTACAGTTTATTTCCACAGAAAACAACCCCTTTGTGTCTTACTCCTTTGTAAAGTACGTGGTGACTGTCTACTTCATTAACTTCTGAGAATTGAAAGAGTTGCAGTACACAAATAACTCAGAGCTATGTCTGGACATAGTTCTCAATCATTTTAGGTATTCAATATTGTTAAAAAACCACCCACTCCTGAGGAATAGGATAGGTTGGAGAGGGGGGAGAGGGCGGGAGGGTGGGACCGGGAGGGGTGGAGAGAGTGCACTGTGATGGAGATGCAAATCGAAGTAATAAATAAATAAATAAATAAATAAATAAATAAATAAATAAATAAATAAATAAATAAATGAAAAAAGCAAGTATGTATTGTTTCACCTTGTACAAGGCATTATGATAAATGCTGAAGACATTTATGTCATTTATTGTTCATAAACAATAGGCATGTGGTGAGTATTGAGGATTAGTTCCTTCCTCCTATATCTATCATATCTGTCTTAAGTGAGGTTCCTCAATCAACTTTAAGGTTGATCATGCAGGAAGTTTATGTTGGAGAGAGGCCATGAAATCAAGATCTGTGTGGAATGAAGACGAAGACCCAGCAGAGAAACAGGTTAAATTGTGAGGCAGTTATAATACAGGATTCCTTCAGTTTTGAGCAGGTGGATGAAGCCTTCTGAGATAGTTTACCAGGGGCATTTCTGAGGGGGCAGTGTTCCCTGCCTCATGTTGCATGACTAGGTCTCTTCCGCTGATAGTAAACCAGAGAGAGAGAGAGAGAGAGAGAGAGAGAGAGAGAGAGAGGGAGGAAGAGAGAGAGAGGAGAGAAAGAGAGAGAGATTCCTTTTAGATATCAGTTACTACCATTCTTATTCTTTTTCAGCAGGTGGAGCAGCGAATGGCTCAGTCCTGATGTAACACCTGTCTCCACCCAAGCAGCATCCCCTGTAGTGTTGTCACAGGGAGGACTCCCTGGAGGTCCATAGTCTTCGGGTCTTTGAGTCCCTTGCAGATGCAGAGCTACATGTGATTTTTGATTCTAGTGATTGGAGCTATTCCTGGGAGACTTTAATTCAGAACTAAATGAAATAATGGAAAGAGGAGAGAGAAGTTCCCTTTGTTTAGGATTGCTGTGGCACCCAAAAAGAGGTTTTTCAGCCACCAGTACTCATCTGTCACCTTCTCATGTTGACTGTGACCATTCTCCTGTAGAGACATAGTGATACTGGGGACAGAAAGTCTGGAGATAAAGCTAGGACTGACTGTTGCAACATTACCCAGATTTTTATAAGCCCTTTTGACCCGATAAGAAATGGTTTGTGGTTAATTTATCCAGATGTTACATTTTGGTAACTGTACCCATATTTTGTTTCATACATAAGAAAACTGAGTGACTTGGAGACACGAAGATGTCCTTTGCTTCACAGAGCTTGTAAGCAAAAACAGCTCAGAGTCCAGCTCCAGGTGCTGTGTGCTTCCTCTCTAGAAAGCTCAGAATACACAAATTATGTTTACTCCTGCCTACTTGTCTTCTCACATTCAGAAACAGGCTCATAATCCTTAACTTAGAACTATAGAAAGCCAAAACCAGTCTATAGAAATTAGCTTGCAGATAAATCCTATTTTTTATTTAGTTGCAAAAACATACAGGATCTAACTACCATGAAGAAATTCCTTGTTTCTCTTTTTGCTTTCTTTCCCCCTTCTTACTCAAGTCTTTCTTGACCTCTTCCAGGTCTAATGCTTTAAGACATGAAGTATTTTTCCTTTCTGGAAGGGTCTTGTCTGCCCAATGCTTTAGACTCACACGAAGGTTCCTGACACTCAGGAATTGGTAATAGTTCAAGTTTAGAAAGACTGAGAAGAGGTGTCTGAATAATTCCTGGGACTGACACTTTCCCTGGTATAGCACTCCGAGTCATCTTGTACAGCAAATCTTTCTTGATTGGATTTTTTTTAGTTGCCTGCTAATGGCTGTATGGGCAAAGGCAGAAGACTTGGATGCAAAACAAAGAGAAGTATTAGGGTTAAAAATTATTTCTTCCAGGGACAGCTCCCAGGGTAATAATCTAGAGCATAAATTTAGCTTGGCTGATCTTTTGTGAAGGAAGTAGAGGAGTCTTTATTTATTTTGAAATGCAATAGCCGAGGAGTCAGCCTTTGATTCCTCTCCAGATATGGTTGGAAGTCCTGCAAAATTGTTCTAGATGTCTTGATCTTACGGCCCCTTTGTGAATCTTCTTGGTGTCTTTCCTGGGTAACTCTAATCTGCCTTTGATCTCTCTCCCTATTTCTGATTGTGTGTTTGTGTTGTCATTTACATTTGAAGATTTGTTTGCTTCCTTCTATCTGCCCAACTGGACCATTTTCCAGCTGGGGGGTCGACATACAAAAGCTATGACTTTGGTAGCAGTGCCACCCACCCCATACTTAAAGTCAATACATGTGTATATTATATAAACATGGTGCTATTGCCCTCCCTGGGAAATTTACACCACAGCTATGTGACTTTTTTCAGACTGATTAAATGAATCACTGGTTAATTACATTGGCCATTTAACAGTGGGTTTGTCCTAAAAGTCACCACACTTAGGTTACATGTAATATGAAATGGGTAAATAAACCAACATTTACTGTGGCTTCATTATGGTAGGGCTTGGACATGTGACTGAAATAAACTTCACATTGTTTTGGGAGGAGGGGACTGTGATTCTGAAAAATGTCATAGCCTAACACAAGGGTCCAGAAATGAAAGCCCGTTGTGTCTTAGAACATTATCTCTCATCCTGGAAGTATAGATTTGTAGAAGAGACCGAGGCAGGTGTGATACCCAGATGTGCTCATATGTTTGACTTTTACTCTATTTTTTTTTTCATCCACGTTCATTCAAATGGAGGGAAAAAATGAACTGAGACCAGAGATCACTAACTCTTGCTCTAACATTGTCATGAATATGATATAAAGTTATGCAATGCTGCCCAGAATTGAGCCTTTTTCTTTTCATCTGTACAAAGAGTGACTAGGTTCTCCCTTCCAGCCATTTTAGCTTGGTGTAGGGAATGTTTCCCAAACCATCTTTCATGTGATCTAAGTCTTAAGTGATAAGGGTAAATGCTATTGTTAGGAGAGAACACAGAATGATCATCTCAATATACCCAGTGTGATAAGACACATAGGATGGTCTATGAGTGAGGATCATGAGGAGGGGCAGATAGAGAGGAGAAGACCAGCCACATAGCATCTTGGGTAGCATTTTAAGTATTTCAGTTCTACCATTTGTGTAACCAGTGAAGTTCTTTAATCTGTCAGTCATCTCCTGAAATATACTCAAATAGCTCAAATAGTAGTACTGAGGATGGATAAGTGGGTAGTGAAATGGGAAAAATAATAGATTTTGAGTGTTACTTTTCCTGCCAAAAGATGATGAGGCTGCTATAGTTTGTATATGCTAACACTGGTCTGAGGCACTGAGATAGTGTCTGTGAGGGTGTGAGTTGTTGTCAAGCCACAAGGCTGGCTTCTTCCTGGCATCCAATTTCCTGTCATAGCATGTGATCTCATCAACATGTATTCCTAACATCTGTCACAAAACCCTCACCAGAGCCAAGCCAAGTTTAAAGGTGATAACATGAACCATTGAACCTCTAGAACTGTGAATTAAGCAAACCTGTTTCACTTATACGTTATCCAGACACAGATGTTTTGTTATAGCAGCAGAAAACAGCCAAGAGAAGCATTGGAGTTATGACTTTAGCAGAAAAATAAAAAGGAGTTTCTAATGAAATACTTAGGGTATAATACCTTCCCTGTTACTCTGACCTGAACTGTATATTTCATATCTTCTTAAAACACAGTTAAATTTTTAATTTTTTTTGAAATTGATATTTATTTTACCATTTATTTCTCTTGGTTTGGGAGAGTTTCTTTTTCTTTCTAAATACACAAAAAAAACATTGAGTGTGACAATCTATTGTGCCGTGGATATAAAGAAATCAGGTAAATGTCCACTTATCGCATATTCCCTGTTTAAAAGTCTTAGAAATCCTTTTAATATGGCTAAGATAAAAATCATTGCCATTTCTTTGTGAAGTGGAGGAAATCAAAGTATAAAAATCCATTTGACTCAGTCTGGAGAAAACCAAGCTGTGTGTTTGTTTTCTTCTTTGCTTTCTTTCCAGATTGCTCAGTACCAGTCCACTCTGTATTGCAGCTGTTTGATTTTTTGGCAAAGTCAAATCTCTTCCATAAATAAAATAATAAAGTAGTTAGATTGTTGCTGAAGTTAACATGCATAGGTCAACAAATATTTGTCAGAAGATCTCATTTGGAGTTCAGTATTTGGGGCACTAGCCCCTGTGACCTTAACCAAATCATTTATACTTTTGCAAGTTTTAAAGTTTCCTGATCAATAAAATAAAGACCTAAGGACTGATGAGGTGGCTTGGTGAATAAAGGTGTTTGGTGGTTGTTGTCAAGCCTAAGAAACAGAATTCAGACTCCAGGACACTCATAGTGGAAAGAGGGAACCAGCTCCTGCAAGTTGTCCTCTGAGCTCCACATGTACTCTGTGGCATGAATATACACACATGTAGCACATGTACACATGTATATACATAATAATAAATGAATAATAAAAATTAAAAAGTAGAACCTCCAAATCAGTCTTATAAAATTGTGGCAAGGCAGAAATCAGGTAATATATTTTGCAAGATAGTTTTTTCTTTTTTGCTAATCTGTTATGTGAGTATTTTGTAAGCTTCAAGTTACTGTACAAAACTTAGATATCAATTTTTGCCTATATCTATGTGTGTTTGTAGTATTTTCATGGTTGATGTGTCACCTATCTGGGACCTCCAAAGAAGCTTCTTGTCAACCTGCTCTGTAATTTGTCTCAAAACTCACATTTGGTGGCAGATGTGGTATTATGAATGGTCTATGGAAGGGTGCTGTGCCAGGAAACTGTGCCAACTGAAAGTGAAGTGAAAATTCAGAATTATGGAGATTTAATTTCCTGCTGAATAATTCTCCACAAGCTGTGTAAACTTCTCTTCCCTGAACAAATACTCAGAATAAAATACCTTAGATGCTCTTTTCCTTTTTAATAAGGAAATACACAGATTATTTGCACATAGAGTCAAGGGTAGCAGGGACCTGGTGTGTCTGAGCCCAGTTTGTGTAAGTCACCAAATATCCTACTGTGTCCTTGGCCCAGGAAGTTTGGGAGACTGGGTAAGACGAGCTATTTTCAAGGGTTGTTTGCCACAAAGAACATCATTGATTGTCTGTGTGCTAGTTCCTTGCAGTCTACTTAATCTTGCAGCTCTCTAATAAACTAACTACTTATGTATGTATGGTCTCATTTAGAAATTGAGAGTCTCTGATTTCCCATGATTCACTTGAGAAACAGAAACAGTGAAATAATAGATATTCACATGAGTTAATATGGAGGTATGACAAGTAATAAGTATTAGTTATTGTTAATACATTAAATAAAGTCTTGTCAAGTAAGATGCTTCATGTTCTTACATTTGAACTGAAACCTGAAGTGCAAGTAGGGGGCAGTCAGTTGCTAAGGGTAGGGTTAGTCAGTTGCTAAGGGCAGGGATGCTCATTCAGACAGCAATAATGCTTTATGCAAAGTTCCTGGTACAGAGAATGGCTGGGTCAGTTTGAGGAGATACAATGAGACCAGAGGGTAGGATACAGTTAGTGTGGGGGGAAGAATAATAGTTTGTAGATAACTAAGCTCTCATGGACTGAAGCACAATATTAATCCATTCCTAGGAAGAGAGTCTCAGTAAGGGATTGTCTACACTGGGGTGGCATGTCTATTGGGGGCTGTCTTAATTTAGTTAATTGATATGCAAAGACCCAGCCCACTGTGAGTAGTACCATTACTGAAGTATGGAGTCCTAAACCATCAGAGGTGGAGAAGCTGAGCTGAATACAACAAATAAGCAAAGGAATGAGAATGCATATGTTATTTTTTCTCTCCTCCTATGATTTTTTTCTCTTTGGATGTGATATTCATAGCTAAGTTCTGTCCTTGAGTTTTGAGCTATGGTGGCCTGTAACATGGAATTTTGAACTAAAATAAACCATTTCTTCTTAAAGTTGCATCTTCAAGTCAGGGTATTTTACTTCAGCAACAGAAATGAAAGAAGAACAAACACCATCAGATTATACTCATGGAGATCATATTGCCTGTCTTATAGAAACCCACTGAAGAGCAAGGCATGCCAGCAGGCTAAGTAGAAAGAGTCTTGTCATCTTCCTAGTGACAGTAGTGGAGTGGGCTAATCTGATGGCAGGGGTGATGAAGACCATCCTGCGCTTTTAAGACCCATTATGAAGTGAGACTCTGCATGGCTTGGCTCTGAACATATGAGAAGAAAGGCAGATAGAATAAAGTTGGGCTCTCAGACTTGCAGCTTGGGCTTGGGCTGAATGCATTGTGGAGTCATTTGCTGCCTCAATTAGACTGAAGGAAGAAGTGTTGAGGGAAGTATAAATGGTCAGCTGTGTCATGCTGAGTGTGAGCTTCCAGCATTCCAGCGAATTGCTGAAGCACACGCCACATCAACTCAGAGCTCTTTGTAGAATGCAAACTTAGAGATTTATTTATAGCCCAAATATTATTGGACTATTAATAACTTTTGTTTTTTATTAACATGTAATAAACATACATGCTTGTTGAAAACAGTGTGATAACCTGAGCTCAGGTCCCCAGAACCCACAGAAAGCTAGACATTCAAAAGATTAAGGGATTTTTGCCTGTCGTTTATTTATCTCTGTTTCAGAGATGAATTATTATTTTTTTATAAATACTTTATTTTTTTTCATCAAGTTACATCTCAGTCACAAACCCCTCCCTATTCCCCCTTCTTATCCCGCCCTTCCACCCTCTTCCCCCCAGAAGTTTCCCCTTTCAGTCCAACAGATGGTTCCTTCTCTTATAACAGTAAGTATTATACAAAACAACAGATATAAATATGCCACATTTATGAGAGTTAAATGGCCCAGTAGA
>CAJQZJ010000132.1:1440600-1463053 GCA_907164525.1 Lophiomys imhausi | reverse complement strand
CCTTGAAGTGGTACTGCTGAAGTAACCTTAGGGAATATCACTGGGTGCTCCTTAAAAAATGATAGCAATGGATGTTTAGGATAATGGTTATCAATCACTCCTTCAAAGCTACATTGCAATATTGCCCAGTCATCTAAAGTGCCACACAAAATCTTAATTTGATAACTGGAATAAGGCACTATTATACTGGCAGGAGCAACTCCAAAAGACTGCAAGCATTGTTGGATACCATTCAAGGCTAAAGCAGCAAGTGTAGTGGGATAATGTTCTATGGATTTTTTCGGAGAAATCTTTGAATAGGTCCATAATAATGGTCCGTCCTGCCATAACAATCCTGTAGGTTGACCATAGGTGGCAAATATGCACAATGCAATGGGCTGTCCTTCTTGCCATCTCTTTAGGAAGGCACTTTGTAACCTTTCTTCCACTTTACATAAAGCTTTTCTTGCTTCTTCTGTTAATTGCCTAGGAGAATTAAGTGCTGAATCACCTTTCAAAATATCATATAGAGGTCTTATTTCATAATTTGGTAGCTTTAAATAGCCTCTTACCCAATTGATATCTCCTAACAACCTTTGAAAATCATTTAAAGTCTTTAAATTATCTTTTCTTATCTCAGTCTTTTGAGGTATTATCTTTTCAGGTCCAACCTTCGCTCCTAAATAATTAACCACATTTTCCTTTTGAACCTTATCAGGAGCAATAAACAACCTTTTCTTTTTTAATAATTGAACTAATTCTTCATAGGCCCGATCTAACATTTGTTCACTCTTAGCTGCCAGTAAGATATCATCCATATAATGAACACATCTCAAATCTGGAAAATTCTTTCTCAAGGGAGCAATGGCTTCCCCCACATATAGTTGGCACATAGTGGGGCTGTTTGCCATGCCCTGGGGTAATACTACCCATTCAAACCTCTGATCAGGTTCCTCATGGTTACAGGATGGAACAGTAAATGCAAATCTCTCACTATCTTTGGCACACAAAGGGATGGAGAAAACACAATCTCTTATATCTATAACTATAATGGGCCATGAGGCTGGCAAAGATGATAAAAGCGGCAAGCCACACTGCACTGGGCCCATGATCTGCATTTGTTGATTTATGGCACGCAGATCATGCAATAATCTCCATTTTCCAGATTTCTTTTTAATGACAAAGATAGGTGTATTCCAGGGAGATACAGATGGTTTTATATGCTTTAAAGACATCTGTTCATCCACCAAATCTTTGGCTGCATTTAATTTTACAGAGGAAAGTGGCCACTGAGGAACCCATACTGGATCCTCCGTCTTCCAAGTTATGGGAATGCCCTCCTCAGTGGCCCCTAGGAAAAACCCAGGCCCTGTTTCTTTTGTCTTTGCTGCATAGGTATGGGACTCTTTCGTCCTTGCAAATATTTTCCTATTCCAAAGCCTGGAGCATATCCCATATCTTGCATCATACGTTGGGCTGAATCAGAATAGTCATTACTTAATTTAAATCCCATATCCTTTAAAAGGTCTCTTCCCCAAAGGGAGATAGGGAGCTCAAGTACATATGGCTGCATTTCTCCTGAGTGGTTTTCTTGGTCCTGCCACTTTAATAACCTTGCACTCATATCTGGAGTCTTAGCATAACCCAGGCCTTGAAGTGTTTGAGAAGAGGCTTGTACGGGCCAACCTGTAGGCCAGTCATTCTTTGCTATGATACTCCTATCAGCCCCAGTATCCAAAAGGCCCAGGATCTTTTTACCATCACCTTTTAACTCTAAGACAGGGCGTTGGTCCAAATCCAGGGAGAGAAAAGTCAAATCCGTGCCCGTGGACCCAAAACCATCTTTTCCTCTCTCTCTATCCTTTGCTGCATAGTGGTCATGTAAGCTCGGTAACATAATCAATTGAGCAATTCTATCTCCAGGAGAGATAGCCGTTATACCACGGGGGGAGGCTACCATGATCTTAACCACTCCTGTGTAATCTGGATCTATAACTCCAGGATGGACAATAAGTCCTCTCAAGGCTGGTGATGACCTCCCTAACAACAAACCAACTGTACCAGGTTCAAGGGGTCCTTTAAAATCTGTTTCAATTAACTGGACCCCCATTTGGGGTGTTAATACGAGTCTGGTGGTGGAGCAGAGGTCCAATCCTGCTGAGCCTGCAGTGGCTCTCCGCGGTCTCTCGGATGGCGGAGGGTTGGCCATCTCTCTTGATTCTGTTCTTTGTCCTGATTCTCTATTGCCCCATATATTTGTGGGCCCTGAGGTCGTGGGCCCCGCTGTCCGTTTTTTGGACGAGCGCTACCATAACCTTGAGTTAAAGGCTGGCCATGGATGTCTATCACTGAACGGCATTCATTAACCCAATGGTTCCCTTTTTTACATCTTGGGCACAACGTCGGCCGCCTGGGGCGTTGTGCACTTCCTGTACTTTCTGTACTCCTTCCCCTGGGGCACTGTCTTTTAAAGTGTCCCATCTTGCCACACTTAAAACAAACTCCTGAACTTCCTCCACCTTTTCTGGCCAACTGTATTACTGCAGCAGCAAGACCAGCATTAGTTAACGGCCCTCCAAGCTCTCTACATACTTTCATCCAGGCCTCTAGGCCTTTGTTCTTATAAGGGGTGATAGCAGCTCTACATTCTTTGGTACATTGCTCATAGACCAACTGTTTTATTAGTGGCAAAGCAGCATCCGGGTCACCAAAAATCTTCCCTGCTGCTTCCACCATTCGTGCCACAAAATCTGAAAAAGGCTCCATAGGGCCCTGTAGAATCTTAGTTAAGTTCCCACTCACCTCCCCTTTATTAGGGAGAGATCTCCAAGCCTTGATAGCTATCTTGTTTATTTGCTCATAAATCTGAATAGGATATCCTATCTGCTGGTTGGCAAATCTCCCCTGCCCAAGCAGCATGTCTCTATCCCAGGCTGGATTTCCATCTCTCTGATTAATGGCTGCTTGCTCAGTGGCATACTCAATCAAAAAAGCTTTCCAGTCTAAGTATTGCCCTGGACTTAAGCAGGCGCGGACCAGACCACTCCAATCACTCGGAGTCATACAATGTCTGCTTAATGCTTCCACTTGGGCTATTGTAAAAGAAGCGGTAGTACCATAGGTACGAACCGACTCTGCAAGAGATTTTACTACTTTAAAATCAAGCGGTTCCTCGTACCTGTTCCCTTGTGGGCCTTGGTATACCGGATAGGCAAACTGTAATTCTGTTCTTACTTGTGTCCACATCCCCGGGCAGAAAGATCTCCCTACTTTCAGGGACTGAACTGGCTGCTCTGTCTGAGCGGCTTCTGGATATGGAGGAGGAGTCGAAGGCGCCATGGCAACGGCGTTGTTTACATCAGCTGCCGCCAGCGTGGCTGAAGGCGCTGTAGCGACGACTCCGCCCACTCCGACTGCCGCTGATGTGTCAGGCGCCATGGCAACAGCTCCTCCCACACCGACTGCCGCCGATACGCCCTTCTGTTTTACTTTTTTCTTTTCCTTTTTTCTAATAACAGTCCTCTCCAACTGTTCTATTAGAGCGTGTAGCTCTCCTTCAGAATCTGTGCTCTCTGAGTCCTCTAAATCTCTAAAATCTCTAAAATTTCTAAGATCGGGATAGAGAGGAACTTTCTTTTTGTCTTCCTTTTCACTGTCTGCCTGCTCAAATCTTTCGCCTTTGTTACTTTCCTTTTCACTGTCTGCCTGCTCAGATCTCTCCCCTTGTAGCAGTTCCAAAGCTGATTCTCCCTCTTTGATTGCATTACAACACCTCTGATCTTCTAAACAACTCCTCACCATTTTCCAAATCGGTCTTACTCCATGCTTCAGAGTCCCCTGCTCCCAAGCAAAATCCAAGTCCCTGCCTAATTTGTCCCAGCAGGATACCGTAAGATTCCCGGACACCGCAAACCACGGAGCCACAGAATCGCATTCATTCAGAAATCTCTCTAAGGTAGACTTCTTAATCTTCAAATTTCTAGCTAAAAGTAGCTCCTGAAGAGCCAGAAAAATTGGATGTGACTGAGACAATCCCATGATTAAAAATTTGCTTTAGGTTCGCTGCTTCCCCGCGAAACTTTACCTTTTGTTCGCAACTTCCTGCGAAACTTTACCTTTTGTTCGCTATTTCTGCGAAACTTAACTGTTTGTTCACTATCTCCGCGAAACTTTATCTTTTGTTCGCTATCTCCGCGAAACTTTACCTTGTGTTCGCTATTTCCGTGAAACTTTATTGTCCTGATTTATCCCAGGAACTTACCAAGCGCTTCCCCTGACTGCAGGAGTTCTGAGTCTTTTCTGGTTCCCCGTACGGGCCACCACTTTGTCGCATCCCCCCCTTGTCCAGCAAGGAATGACGCAACTCGCAAAACTCTTCTCCAGCAGTTTATTCAGGTCCCTTGAAAACAGTCTTCCGAATAATGGGGCAGACCCAACCCACAGGCTAAATACTAAATGAACAGCCAGTCAAGTAAAGCCAAGTGGTGCTATCTTAGAGGTCTACGTATGCGGAAGCAAGCCAGATCAGCGGTCTTTGCCAAATATGAACTTATTATCATAGAGAGCGCTCACCGTCGGGCTGGTGGAAGGCGGAGACCAGCGCCATCTTTAGGGCGCGGCACTTCGCAGCTCTCTACAAAAAATTGCATTTAAAAGTAGAGAGGTGTTTACTCCAGTGGTAATAATTACAATGAGTACCACAATGGCTTTTTCAAGTAAAGTGTCTATCCCCTCAAGTCCTTTCCTTACTTTTAAGGGATCTTAAATGGAGTTTTCCATTTTTTTTAATGCAAGGAAGAGTACAGTTAAAACTGTCTTTTGGGGTGACTTACAGTGATTCACTGTCTCAGAGGCTCCTGCATCTTTCCTTGTTCTGGGCTCAAGGATTCCAAGGCTCTGAAGTCTCCTAAATCTCTCTGGGTGCCCACTCAAACTGGAAGAACTGATGTTTCTTCCAGAGACAATTCCAGGCAAATTTCCCCTCTGTGGCTTTCTTTCAGATGTCCCCTGTCCTCTGTTATATTTCTGTCAGATACCCACTGCTTTCTGCAATGTTGGTAGATTTTTCTCCTTCAATCATGTTGAGTTTTCTATCTAATCACGTTGAACAACATTTGTAAATGTACTTTTATTTGTGTGTGGTAGTTGTTTGAAGAGATACAGAAAGACAGCAATGCAGACACAGAAAGCTGATCTCCTCTGCATGGAAACAGCTTAAAAAGCCAGCTGAAAAAGAATACATAATGCATCAAGCTGATGGACTAGAAAGCCTTGATGCTGAAATAGACATATGCTGAAGACAGATGATCAGGACTGCAGTTATGAAGGATCATCGCACCAATGGATTTTCATAAGGACATTAAGACTGTTCAGTTTGTGGGACTGATAATGGTTTCTATTGTAAAAGTTAAACTGTGTACAATTTTAAGCTTAAACAGAAAGGGGGAAGATGTAGAGGAATTTTAATTCAGAACATGGCTGCTCTGGCAAGAGATGACATCCAAAGACCTTCGAGGTCTGTGTGATCCAGCTGGATGGTGGTGGTTCATGCCTTTTATCCCAGAACTTAGGAGGTAGAGGCAAGCAGACTTCTGAGTTTAATAAGTTCACCTTGGTATAGAGCAAGTTCCAAGTAAATAAATGCTTAGGTCCAGGTATGGTGGTACACAGCCTTAATCTCAGCAATTAGGAGATAGAGGCATGCAGATTTCTGAATTCTAGTCAGTTCAGTTGAGTCGGTGAGTTGAGAGGCAGTTGAAGCCAGAACAACATAGAGAGAGAAAGAGATGAAGCAATTTTACGGGAGAGTTTTACAGAGAGAGGTTGAAGAGAGAACAAGTTAAATACAGATTAAGACAAAATGAGCCAGACAATGAGAAGGGGACACAAAATTAGCACACACTGCTAGAGTTAGTTTGAGGCCAAGGAGAGTAATTCAGAGGTTGAGAGAGAAGCCTGTTGGAGAAAGGTCTTGTACATTGGTTCTCAGAAACTGATTTCAGTGCTCAGAGATCTGGTTACCACCCCTTCTGAGGCACTCTCTGATTGGTTAATAAAAGTCACTGATGGCCAATTAGCTGGGCAGAAAGAGTACAGGAAGGCAAAATTTCCTGGGAGGAACTTAGGAACCCTGGGATTACACAGAGGAAGCACTCTTCCTGCCTGGACTCAGAAGCAGAAGGAAGTCTCTGTGTGAGCTCTGAAGGTACAGCAAGCCACATGGCTGGTTGGGCTTAAGTGGTAGGGTTAACTTAGATTAGCTAGTTGAAAGTCTCACCAGCTAAGGCCTAAGTATTAAAACATCAAAAAGTCTTAGTGTATTTAATTATTGAGAAAAGGCCTGCCAGACCTACAGGTTTCCCGCCACAGGCCTCCAGCTAAAGCTAGCCTACAGGCCTCCCTGCCAGGTGTCTGCTGGCTGCTCTGCTGGCCTAATATAACAGTTTGTAGTTATTAAAAAATATATTTGTTAACATGGTTTTGGTTTCAGATTTACTACTGTTGTTTTGCTAAATTGAAATAGAGTGTAGCTGTCTTCTAAATATTCATGTTTATACCTAAAGACTAATGCTGCTCTCAGCCTTTGGAAGAGAAACTTCTTTTTATAGTGATCAGAGATTAATACAGAGATTCATATCAACCAAAGTGCTGAGAATAAGTTGTAGGGGTTAGATAAATTAGATTTAGAAAATATATAGGAGTTTCTGATACTGTCTCTTAATTTGGGGCATGAAGAGCATTATCAGCATGAAGTCAGGAAAAACAGGAAAGATTTAATAGACTGAAAAACAAGGTTGAAGTCAGGAAAAACAGGAAAGACTCAATAGACTTGAAGAAACAAAGTATCTGGCCTGACATTGTTTTCAGCTGCTATGTGGGCAGAGCCCAAATTAGGCTGAAACAGAGTTCCTCCTATTTAAGGACAGTGCATGGAGCCCAGAAAGGGAAGAGGCCCCTGATGCTAGAGAGCTCCAAGAGTCCTGCTGAAAAAAGGGCTGGCCATTGATGGCCAGCTCTCTCCCTGAAGCAGAAAGAAGCCGGTGAGCAAAGAAAGCCTGAGCAAGACACCAAAAGGCCAAGGACTGGACCCTGTGGCTCAGCTTTTGCCTGGAGGGGTTTGATCTGTCCGATCAGTGGCCTAGGGGAAACTGTGCCTGGCTTTAAGGACTGAGGCAGAGCAGCTGAGTTCCTGATTCAAAAGAAGTAAGTTGGCCTGCAGACGGCTGGGGTCTCCCACAGAGAAGAAAGCATGAAGCCTTATTTAAGGTGAGACTGTAATAACCAACTTACCCTGACGAACCTGCATCTGAGAGATCCAGAAAAAGGACTGCTAAGTACGTTAAAGAATCTACAACAAAGACTGTGTTCCTGACGACTGAGGACCTGCCCCAGAGACTGTATCATTCTAAAAGGTTAGAAAAATAATTATCAATAGGTTTAGTGGATAGGTTAAAGGGGTTGTAAGAGTTTATAGGATTCATAGTTAAGAAATTGTTGGTGTTTGTTATAAGTGAATTTAGTAATAAATAAATAAGTGTTCAATAATAATTTAAAAGTTCGGTTACAATAAGTGACTCTTGAATCTCATCTCTAAACAAGATATCTATAATATCCCTCTCCAAGGCCCGAGGAATATCATAGAACATGAGAATAGGAACAAGTTGCCTTTTTTTCAGGGCATTCTATCACAGCAACAGATAACATTCTTGAGTTGTTGGTATGTTGGCATAGACATGCCTATAATTCCAGCAACTGGGAGAATGAGGCAGGTGGATTGTAATTTTGAGACTAGCCTAGACTTCATGATACTGTCTTACAAAAAACAAAAACAAACAAGCAAAAAATAAAAGAAAAGACCAGCGAGGCATAGTGGTCCACCTTAATTCCAGCACTTAGGAAACATAGCCAAGTGGATTTGGAGAAATGAGAGGCCAGCCTGGTTTACATAGTGAGTTCCAGGACAGCCAGGGCGGCATAGTGAAATACTGTCTGTCTCAAAATCAAAAAAGTGTTTAAAAGAAGAAAACAAAACAAGACAAAACATTAGCATCCAGGCAAAATCGAAGTTTCCCTCTCCATGTGTGTAGATGAGTGTGTGTGTGTGTGTGTGTGTGTGTGTGTGTGTGTGTGTGTGTGTTCTATGTGCACATATGTGTGGATGTGTTATGCACAGAGTCCAAAAATGGTGGTAAGGTGCCCTTCTCTGTCCTCTCCACCTGACTCTTGTAAGACAGAAGCTCTCACTGAACCTGGAGTAATACTGGCTATCTGACAGCCCCAGAGATGTTTGGGTTTCCACTCTCCACAAGCTTCACAGAACAGAGGTTGCAGGAACTGCATGGCCACATTCAACTGCTTACACGGATACCAGGATCTAAACTTAAACATTCATGATTGAACAGCAAGGACACTTAACCAATGTGTCATCTCTCCAGCCCTCAGTTAACAAATCTGTTATGGTAACTTCTCAGAAGTGTATCTTCAATGTCAGAGGCCTGTAAAACATGTGAAAAATGAAAAAAAATCAACATATCTCAAATATCATTGATGCTGTAAGTTAATACCAGATAAACTTTTAATTTTATGAAGCAAATAAAAATATGAAGAAAAAACATTAATGACTATTCTTTTAACAATATCAACAATTTTATATTTCTTTTCCCTCCTCCCTGACATCATTATTACTGTGCACATGTACACACACATACAAACATGCACACACAGAAAGAGAAAGTTTAGAAGTGAGTATTGTTCATTCTATGGGAGTGAAAGTGTTTTACCTAAGGCCCTTTAAACAGAAATGGATCTAGTTCTCACTCCAACAGATTCATATTTACTATTTACTCATCTGAACACTTAATCAGTTTCTAAATAAAACAGATATAAAAGCACATTATTTTCTTTGATATTGATAATGTTCCTAAGAGGGTTAATAAGGAGCTGAGAAGATGGTTCACTATGCAAATGTTTGAAACTTGATCTGGGATCCCTATTATCCACATAAATGCTGAGTGTGGTGGCACACCTCGCTAACTACTTCCTTGGCAGAGGGACAAAGACAAGCAGATCCCCCAAGATACCTGACAAGAGAGTCTAGCCAAATCAGCAAGTTCCAGGATCAGCAAGAGACTATGTCTCAAAAAACAAGATAGAGAGTGATAGTAAAAAGACAGCAGGAGCAAGCCAGGTGGTGGTGCATGCTTTAAATCCCAATATTCAGAAGGTAGAGGCAGGAGGATCTCTGAGTTTGAGGCCAGCCTGGTCTACAGAGTGTTACAGGACAGCCAAGGCTACACAGAGAAATCCTGTACTTAGAAAATACCAACAACAACGACTAAAACAACAATAGTGTTATGCCCAGATCCTGAAATCCCCAAAGACCACCAAGGAGTCCAAATTCCATGCAAAAGCAAAGAGTTTTTTATTAAAGCTGGAGCCTGGATCCTCAGCACACTGTGTTGCAGAGGATTGTAGCCTAGTGCTCTGAGCTCCACATCCACAATAGGGGTGAGGCAGTTCCAGCTTGGCAGTTACATGATTGGCTAATAGTTACTAATGCTACTTAACTTTAATTAGTTGGGGTAGGAGTGGTTGTTTTTTTCAGCAGCTGAAGTTAGCTCAGAGGGCAAGCACTAGAAGGTCACCCAGAGGACAAGCAGGAGGAATCTTACAAAAATAGAATCTGTGTGGTCAATCTTGCTCCTTCAACAGCAGAGACTATAGAGATGGCTTGTCTGTTAAGAACACTTGTTGCTATTATAGAGAACCTGAGTTCAATCCTTCCCACCCACACGGTGGCTCACAAGAATCTGTAACTACAGTTCCATGGGATCCTCCTCTCTTTTCTGACTTCTCAGGTCACCAGGCACTTCTGAATCTCCCCCAGATAAACTCCTACACCTCACTAAACCATCACAATTTTGTGGAATAAAAACATTGTTGTAGTTAGACTTGAATTCCTAGAAAGGACAGTATGTACTCACCAGACATGGCCAGGCAGAAGTTACAGGCCTCCAGATTGTAAAGAATCACTTTTGCAGGCCTCCTGAATGTAACAAACCACCTTTTGTAGGCCTCTGGAATGTAAAGAATGACCTTTACAGACTTCCATACTGTAAAGAACAACATTTGCAGACGTCCATACTGTAAAGAACGACCTTTGCAGACCTCAATACGGTAAAGAACTAACTTTGCAGACCTCCATATGGTAAAGAACTACCTTTGTAGGGCCATTGAATGTAACAATTACCTTTTGCATGCCCCTTGAATGTATCGAACTACATCAGCAGCAGTAGCAGAAGGATCGCTGAGCATTCCATTGCTAGCAAACACAGAGGGTGCAAAAACAAAGTTATGTTTTCTACCCCATCCTTGCGCTCTGATCTTGGAGAAGGCATTTCTTGTACAGGTTCTATTTTCTTTGCATGGCTCCTAGGACGTGGTTGGAGCCCACCATTGCTCCAATCTCTAAGGTGCCAGATCCCAACTACTCAGTTTCTTCCCATAAAAATGCAGTGAGGACAGTGCCGAAGAGTCACTGTTTTCAGAAGACAGCCATGGGTGAGTTGATCAAGCTTGAGGCAGAGAGGATTCTACTTGCCCTTCTCACCCTCAGGATGCCTTAGAAAATGGGAGCTCATGTGATGAAGGCCCAGACCTGTTGTTTTCTACTCATATGGACCTAGTAAAGCTAGTTACATTTATCCTGGGAAAACTTCTCTCCCATGTCTAGGATCAAGGTCATAGCCAGAGTCATAGCTGAGCAGAGCTATTCCTTGGGCTTAAATGAAAGGTTTGAGGCATTTTGTTTTCTCAGGTCTGCCATTTGAAGCCAAAAACTGCCAGCCATGGAGTGGCCGAGCAGGGGTGGGGGTGGGGCGTGGGCAGATGAAAATTAAAGTTCGTGGCTGTAGATGGGCATGGCAACCACAAGCACCTTTGAATCTTCCCAGCTGCCATTCAGGGTAAATTTGTGGCCAGCTGATCATCTATTCTAAAATGTCTCACATGTTGTCTTGCTCACTTCATGATATCTGTTTCAAATATTACTCCTGTTTGAATTTCAAAGCAGCATGCTTGGGTTTTCCTGACTGTGCAGCACAAAATATACTGCCTGGGGTTTTTTGTTTTGTTTTTTATTTGTTTATTTTATGGTACTTTGTCTGGTATCTTTTGCTCCTTTTAAAATTTCTCGAACATTTAATCTTGAAATACTATTTTGAGGCCATTCTCTTATTTTTTTAAAGGTCTTAAACATGTTTCATTTTCTTATCCCTTTTATTTTGCCTCATTTCACCCTGAACCCTTCATTTAATTTATCTCTTCATGTACTTCAATCTGAATGTTTTCTTGAAATTCTTTCCAAATCCCCTTTGATTTTGTCTGACAGGTATATCAGATGTTATGATGCTAATGTTGAGCCCTAGGGGGTTCCCCGAGGGCCTGACGCCCAGAGATCACCAAAGTCCCAGATTCGCTGTAATAGACAAGAGGTTTATTTAAGCTGATGCGCCAGGGTTCGACTTCCCCCATAGAGAAGTGAACCCACAAAACAGTTCTTGGGCCATTTAAATACGCAAGCGGCTACAAAAAGGTGGGGGCACCAAGGAGTAGCTTTTTTTTTTTTTAGCCCGCCAGGCGACAGCCACAGGTGGGGATAAAGGAACAAAGAGTATGTTAAGTGGTGAAGCAAATGGGGAGGGTAGATGAGGGGTCCGAGGGGAGTGTGAACAAACCAGCCAGCTGTGCAAGCTTTGATATTTTCAAAGACTGAGTTCTGTGGAATGTTTCCAGAAGAAGTGAGGTCAGGGTCTCACAGAGGAGAAGGCCATGTATTCATTAATTTTTACAGTCTTACACTAACATGGTTGTACTTAATTTCTGATACTACATTTTTGAGTTTTCAGAATTCTTCCCTTTTGTGTATTTCACAATTGTTGGCTGAAGATTTCAGTCCATTTTGTTTTGTTGATTGACAATAATGCTATAAGACTGTAAAAATTAATGAATACAAGGCATTCTCCTCTTCATGAGACCCTGATCTCACCTCTTCAGGAGACATTCCACAGAATGCAGTCCTTGAAAATATCTAAACTTGCATAACTGGCTGGTTTGCTTTCACTACCCACTTGCGTCACCACCTAACTTGACATACTCTTTGTTCCTTAATCCCCACCTGCGGCTGTCGCCTGGCGGGCTTAAAAAAATGGTACTCTTTTGTGCTCCCACCTTTTTTGTAGCCGCTTGTGTGCTTAAAAGGGCCTGAAAACCGTTTTGTGGCGTTCACTCCACTATGGAGGTAGTAGAACCCTGGCGCGTTGGCTTAAATAAACCTCTTGTATATTACAGTGAATCTCGGACTTTGGTGGTCTCTGGGCATCAGGATTTCGGGGAGCTCCCCTCACAGGTTCAACAATGCAACTAGCTGGATTTCTTGCTTAGTTTTTCATTGCTAATTCATTTTTTTTTTCAGGGAACCACATATAAGTTCTTTGATATCTTGGGACAACTTAATTTTTAAATTTTTTCCCACACTTTTCTAGATGATGTAAACCTAAGTTTTATGCAGCTTAGCTAGTAGTTCACTTCTGGGAAACTGGTTTAATTTTTCAAATACTTAGTTTTACATACAAATTTTATCTTTTCCCTTATATTTATGAAACAAAAAATACATGAAATCTGCCCTCCAAAATTTTTGCATGGGCCTGTTTAGCAGCAAATATTCAGTTACCTTTTGTGTTTCTTTTATCTTATTGTATTGATGTTGTTCATCCACATCTTATGGTCCCATCCTTCACTATTTGCTTCTTGTATATGAGAATCTCATGGCTCTACCAGCCTTCAATCTATGATGCCAGTCACACGCATTCCCCTCAAAAGATTGTGAACCCTCTTCTTCCTCCATTCTTCTGTGAATATATATTAGCCAATGTTTTTACAAAGAATAATTTTCAAAAAGGAATATTGTTGCTTTAAAAAATGTGAATATTTTGTTTTTAATTTTTTATTTCATGTGTATAATTATTTTGCCTATGCATATATATGTGCCTGGAAGAGACCAGAAGAAGGCATTGACTCCCTGAAACTGAGGTTTCAGACAGTTGTGAGCTGCCATGTGGTTGCAAAGAAGAATCAGGGTCCTCTGGGTGAGCAGCCAGAGCTCTTAACTGTTGAGCCACCTCTCCAATTCCAACATATTTGAATATGTTGTTAGTGAACTAACTGGTGAAGAAAATAGCTCAGTTTATTCACTTTTACTAGCAAATAGTCATAATGTTTATTTATAAATGCCAACTTAAAAATCTCTTAAAGAGGAAAATTCATATTTTGATTATATATAATGTAATATAATATAATATAATATAATGTAATGTAATATAATATAATATATAATACAACATGTTATTTTCTTAAGCTCTTTTGTATTTTGCTTCTAATATCTCATTTTTCATTTCTCTTTTTCTTTATTTAATTATTTATCAGTTCTTAAGGTCTTTTTCTTTTGTTAGTCTGGGTAAATATTTTTCAGCTATATTCTGTCAAAAAACCAACTCTCTTTAAATTGATCTTCTATATTAGTTTAAAAATTTTACTTTTGTTTTTACTCTAAGCCTTAATATTTCCTTCTACTGACTTTGAGTTTCACTTGTTGTTGCTTTGTTTGGTTGTTTTTTTTTTTTTTTTTGAAATTGTGTTGACTGTAGCTTACCAATCTATGCTTAAACTTGCATCTTTCTTCTCAACTCCAGAACAAAATTATGGAAAATTCCTCTCCAAGAAAGCAGAAAGATGTGAGTTCTTCCCAAGAAGGTTCTGGAAAGGAGAACCTTCATGATGAATATCATGTGTACACTCTTCTACCTCCACAACTCAGGTACGATGATGGAAACATGCAGATAAAAGGATACCCATGGGGACTCTCAATTACTATAGTAAGGAAGAGGCAAGATGGCTTGCATGTAGTATCCCTTGGGATTGAACAACTTTCTCATTGTTTAATTTTTCTCTTATTTCAATAAAAAGTGAGCAGCGATGGAAATCCTACTGAGGGAACTTAGATGATTATCAGCGAATTAAGACTGGTATTTTTGAATGGGCCTTGCGGCCGTTCTAAATATGTATAAATAGCTCTTTCTATCAATTTCTCTACAGCAACTCTTCTACCTTCAAAGTCAAAGAAGAGGATAGAGCATCTTATGTGGAATGCCAAGATATAATTCTTTTAGAGGAAGAAATATACAGAAGCATAGAGGATGAAGCCATTGGGAGCTGGTTCAAGATCACAGTGAGTGTACTCATAGGTGAATAATGTGCAAGGGAGGCAGGTCAGGTGGTGTTATTTTGATTCTATATAAGGATAGATTCAGAAAAAGGAATAAAAAACAAGAGGCTGTATACAAGAAGGTAAGGTCACAGGAGGAAGGCAAAGGTAGACATAACTACAGAGAACATGCAGAAGCTCCCTGTCAGTTATCTCAGTGTGACTCAAACTTTTTTTGGTGCTTCCAAGACAGAGTTTCTCTGTGCATCAGCCCTGGATGTCCTGGACTCACTTTGTAGACCAAGCTGACCTTGCCTCCTGAGTGTTGTGATTAAAGACATACTCCCCAACATCCAGCCAAACTTAGAGTTTTTGACAGCTCTGAAATCCTTGTCAAATATCCAGGTAAGTCTTAAATAGTTTAGAGCCACCTGGAAGCTTATAAAAATGAGGTAAGTTGCAAAGAACTGGATTTTATTATTTGGAATATAAACATTGAAATATAGAGGAAGGATAATTAGGAAATCCACACAGAGAATGAAAGAAACTTGGGAAAGGGGGAGAGAGAAGAGAAGAGAAGGAGGGAGGGAGGGAAAAATTGTGTCAATTGTCTCCAAATTACTAGTCTTTTGAAAGAGGTCAGGATAAAACATTACATTTGATTTGTTGTCTTAATGTTATGTTTCTTTTCTCTCTTATTCCTTGTTTTTGCCCCCAGATTACAAATGGGAGGATGCACAACAGGGTGTGATTAATAAATTTACTCCAGAGCCACTGCAGTGTGACCTTCACACCAGTTGATGTAAGAGATAACACTGAATCCCAGTGTGTGCACACAGGGCATAGGGAGAGGCTAGGGTCACTGCAGGATTCTGGCCTCCAGCATCATTGCTATTGTCTTTATTCCTTATAGTTCCAGTACATCAGAAACCGGATACAGTTCTTTGTCCAAAATGCTACAAGTGCCCTTGAATTAAAGAATATAAACTACCAGATAAGTGATGAGGAAAACAGAAAGGTTGGTGTTGATGGAATTCCCTTTTAACTACTTCTTGCATAGATGAAGCCAGGCCAAGGCTGAATCTATATCTGGGGCAGGAAGTCCTGATGCTTATCCTACCCCCCTTCACACAGATATCTATGTGAATTCATCTACTGAGTCTGCATCTGTGCAGTATAGGTGAACACCAGTTCAAATGCAGTACCTAAAGGTAAGCCAAACATGAGATACATTGTTTCCACTTCTCCAGATCTCCCCTTTTTTAAAACCCCACTCAATGAAGTTCCTGTCACCATGACCCCCAGTGCCTCAGGGCCACTTTCTCCATGTCTGTCTCTGCAGCTGAGCTTGAAGAAATGATATGATATCTCCCAGAAATCTCTGTGCCTCAGAAAGCTTCGCTTTGACCCAGGTATGACTGACAGCAATTCTTGTAGGTCGTAGTCTTCCTGGAAAGGAGACAACAGTAACCTCCAAAAGGAATCTGTATTGATACTGGTGTAAACAGGCCTTTCTTTGTCTACTAATTACTTTTTTTCCACTCCATGAAGACTTAATGGAGAGTGTAGGGAGTTAGATTAACTAAATTAGATTTAGAAAATATATAGGGGTTTCTGATACAGTCTCTTAATTCGGGGTATGACAATCAACTTGGCTGTGAGCGATTAGTTTATCAGCTTGTGGAAAAACAAGGTTGAAGTCAGGAAAAACAGGAAAGACTTAATGGACTGAAAAAACAAGGTTCAAGTCAGAAAAACAGGAAAGACTTAATGGACTTAAGAAACAAAGTATCTGGCCTGGCATTGTTTTCAGCTGTTAAGTGGGCGAAGCCCAAATTAAGCTGAAACAGAGTTCCTCCTATTTAAGGACAGTGCACGGAGCCCCATAAAGAAGAGGCCCCTGATACTAGAGAGCTCTGAGAGTCCTGCTGAAAAAAGTGCTGGCCATCATTTGGTGGCCAGATCTCCCTGAGGAAGATAGAAGCTGGTGAGCAAAGAAAGCCTCAGCAAGACAGCAAAAGGCCAAGGACTAAACCCTGTGGCTCAACTTTTGCCTAGAGGGGTTTGATCTGTCTGAACAGTGGCCTAAAGGAAACCGTGGCTGGCTTTAAGGACTCTGAGGCAGAGCGGCATAGTTGCTGATGCGAAGGGACTGGGGTCTCCCAGAGAGAAGAAAGCCTCAAGCCTTATTTAAGGTGAGATTGTGATAGCCAACTTACCCTGATAAACCTGCATCTGAGACATTCCAGAAAAAGGTCTGCTAAGTGCTTTAAAGGGTCTACTACAGAAACTATTTTCCTGATGACTGAAGACCTGCCCCAGAGACTGTATCCTTCTAAAAGGTTAGGAAAATAATTGTCAATAGGATTAGTGGTTAGGTTAAAGGGATTGTAGGAATTTGTAGGATTAATAGTTAAGAAATTGTTGGTAAGCCGGGCGGTGGTGGCGCACGCCTTTAATCCCAGCACTTGGGAGGCAGAGGCAGGCGGATCTTTGCGAGTTCGAGGCCACCCTGGTCTACAAAGCGAGTCCAGGACAGCCAGAGCTGTTAAACAGAGAAACCCTGTCTCGAAAAAACCAAAAAAACAAAAAAAAAAGAAGAAATTGTTGGTATTTGTTATAAGTGAATACTGATAGCTAATAAATACATAATAATAATTAAAAAGTTCAGTTACAGGAGAGTGGGATTAGCATATTTCTGAGCAGAAGGAGTTGCATGGCTGCCACCTTTCAGATCATCCAAGAGGATTTCCGTGAGGTGGGACTATAGATCCAGTGATGATATTTTGGTGGAGGTCCAGAAGCGATGGTATGCAGGGAGATTTGTCTGTGAGGAAGTACATAGTAATGACCATGCTACATCTTGCTCCCAAAAGCTGTTGTCCTTGAACTTGAGCAACAACAAAATATACCCGCTAGACAGCCTGTCTGAATTAATAGAGAAGGCTCCCCGAGTCAAGATTATGAACCTTTCAAGAAATTTAGTAAGAAGATATGACTTGGGTTGTGGGTGGAAGGCAATGTACACTCTGACGAGTGACTGCAAGAGGCAGGAAACATGCCTGTGTTTGAGGATAAGGGCTACAGGTGCAAGGCCCTAGACATATATATGTCTTTGCCTGGGACACCTTTACCAGATCTCTCCCATCTTTCTCGGCTAAAGAGAGCATGGGAATTACAGAAAATGAAAGGGCTGAAGCTGAAAGAGCTGTGGCTAGAAGGGAACCCCTTATGCAGCACCTTTCCAGACCATTCTGCCTATGTCAGGTACACACCTGCTAACACCTCTTGGACTTCATTGATACCATTGCCCCCTGGTGGCCTGAGTGACTCTCTGTGGGAGAAGGTAGCCCTGGTCCTCTGGGAGGATCACAGGGCCTGCTCTCTGCCCTGTCTCTATTCTCAGCTGTGCTCCCAGGCCTTTTTTGCTATTGTCCTGTCTGCCCCACCTAACCTAACATGGGGTATGTTTCACTCATATGAGTTTTCAGCCTCCTCCAGCAAGCCCTGCTGTGCCTCTCAGCAGCACTAGGCCTCCTCCCAAGTCCTGAGAGGAGCCTCCAGATCTTGTTCCTTAATGGTCCCCTCATGTGTCCCAGGCTTCCATAGAGGTTTTCCTGCCCCAGGTTGAGGGCTGAGGTCTTGGGAGATACTGACGTGGACATCATGTCTTCTGAACGACTCTGAACTACTGCTGAGATCTCTGTCTTCCTTGGATGGAAACCTCTGCTCTCTCAATCAGGGATCCAGGAGTGGGCCATGACTGGGGAGCTGAAGGCTTCCTGGAGCAGAAGGGGAATGGAGAGGCCAGAAGAGGTTGAGGAGAAAGACTGGCCTCCTAGAGTCCTCCATCCCTCCTTTCTTCCCTATCTTCCTATGGACCAACCTACCTTGCTTATCATCCTACCTAGCATGTAAGAGGAGGTTTGGGTAACCTGAGATAAACAACTTGATTCCTTGGAGAAGACCCACCCTCAGATAGGCACAGGTGCACAGGAATCTTCAGGAGATAACAAAGTGATTATAATGGGAGGCCATAAGGCCTCCATCCCATGCTGACCTGGTGACTCACACAGCACTTCTGCTTCTGGGAAATAGTTGTGGCCTCCAGGGATGCCCTTTATCTCCAGCTCACTAAGAAAAATTATAAGCCTGCATGCTCTTCCAGGCTCAGTAGAGTACATGTTTTGTGTTTCTGGCCTAGCCAGGAACGAAGGAAAAGACAGCAGCAGGAGAGCCTTTTTCTCCTGTTAACCCAGCCTGCTGCCTTGGACTAGACAGAGTGTGTCCCATTCCCTTAGCATTGCTTCGTCTATCTCTTTTGCTGTTACTTTTCCATGTCGCCCCATATCTCCTTCACCACCCCTCCCTTCTCATCCATTTCTGTAACCATCTACCATTCCCCTGCCACCTCCTTCTTTCTTCCTGAGCCCTGCCTCCCTCAGCTCCATTTCTCATCATTCCAAAGACTCCTGGACACCTGATAAGGTGACAGGGCCGTGAACTCCAGTCTTATGCCCTGCTCCTCTAAAGACCTTAACTGGAGACATTGAGGATGAGGTGGGAGACAGGGAGAAGAGGAAGCCCTGGAGACTGGGCTCCCAATGTGGCTTCCTGTGGCCATGGAGAAGGGGTCCATTGCAGTGTGGGTGGGAGCTACCCAGGCATGGGAGGCAGATAAGGAGAGGAAGAAGAGCAAGGGGAGAACCAGGGACAGGCAGGTACAGGGGAGAAATACTACTAAGAATGAAACTGTCAGCCACTTACTTCTTGTGGGTTTTTGTTTTTATCAACAGTGCTTTTCTGCACTATTTTCAAGAGTTGTCATGCCTGGTAAGTTCCTGCATTCATCATTTGTCTCTTCTTCTTTAAATACAAGACCTCCATTCCTGCTCCCAAGGCCTTTGTATCTTGCTAGACTATTATCCATTTAAAATACTATGGATTCTTGAAAGAAAAAAATAGACTTTCTTTCCTTAGGGGAAAATATTCCATAAGCAGAGAAAGAAGGAAGGAGGAAAAGGGGGGAGACATCGTTCAGGCATCCACTGTAATCTCATAGCCCATGGAATTTCCTGGGCCATTTCATACCTCTCTCTTATCCTTGTTCCAAAGCCTTTGGTCTCTTTAGCTCCTTGGGCACTATATACTATGTCCATCATCTGCGTTCCTAACTTCTTCTTTCCTGTAGGATGGCTGCAAATTATTCCCCAAAATTGGCACTGACACCTTGGAAATAATAAAACCACGCAAGGTGAGGAGCGAACACCAAGACTCAAGGAGTTGCAAGGGAGGTTTTTGCCAACCACATAGTTTAAAAGTGTCTTTCGTTTCAGGAAAGCTATAAAGGATCTGAGAGTCTGAAGAATCTGGTTATACAATTTATGCTTCAGTGGGTTGCCCTGAGAGCAGAGAATGTAGAAGGCGAGGCTGAGCTGGGCTGTCATAGCACAAGTTTGCATATAAGTTTCCTGGTGTCATTTGGGACTTATACCAGAGATAGCCTGTCCCCTTTGCTGCATTTCTCACAGGTATTACTTGATCTATGACTATGGTGATCAACACAATCTCCTCAGTGCTTACCATGCAGATGTCTGCTTCTCCCTGACCATTACTTGCAACCCTGACAAGGAATAGGAGGTTCCAAGTCTAGCAGGCACAGTGAAAACACCCATAATGACTGAAATACCCTATTGTTCCTCTTTTTTTTTTCTAGGAACAGCTTAGAAGAGTATTTCAAGGATAGTAGGAATATGAAGAGGCTTAAGGACTCCTGTAAGGATGTAATAAAATGGTAAAGAAGGCAATAAAATAGTACAAGGCCCAGTGGGGTATAATAACCACCATCTTTGTGTCTCTACTTATACAGTTTTGCAGATGCAGCTGCTGAACCACAGAAATTGTAACATTGTGACCTGCCTCTATGAACTGCCAAAAACACAGCATGATTTAAATTCCTGTTTAGTGGACCTTTGTGCCCACACAGTAAGTACCTGCTTCTTCCCTTAGGCATGACCAGAAAGTTACAAGTAAGTAAGATGTTTTAGAAGAATAGTTGAAGTCTTAGTTTACCATTTTCTTTCTTTTCAGGAAAAAAAGAAATGATCTGATTTTCTGTCAATGGAGTATTCAAGGAATGTAAGTGTAGAATATATCAAAGAACTTTTGGGGCTGGCGCCTTTTTCATGGAAGAAGATATTCCCAGCCCCCTTCTCATTCTCTCTCTCTCTCTCTCTCTCTCTCTCTCTCTCTCTCCCTCTCCCCTATTCCCTTTTCATTCTTTTCTCTTCCCTACTGATTTATTGTTTCCCACATGTTGTTCTATACTCATATCTTCCTGCCCTGCATAGTTGAGGCATTAGGGCTATAGAGTTTGGTTTCTCTCATTTCAAATCCTTACTTTCTGAACTATGTTAAGCCTTCAGTTTCTTCATTTTCCAAACGCAGTTAATAATAGCTATTCCTTGGGCAGCTAGGAAATAAAAATAAAGTGGACTAATTTGTGAAGGAAACTACTCTATTTTAAAAGGTCCTATCATGGGAAACTGAGTATTTCTAGTATTACCCTCTATTCCCTGAAATTTCCTCCTGACTCTTAGTGAAAGTAATTCCAGTCTGGCTTCCTTCTGGGAGATACAGAGTATCTAGTCAGAGTCCCATTGCAGAGTGGTGTGTGAGTTTTTAATTCACATGTAACTCCAATGGCTTTTTTGTTTTGTTTGTTTGTTTGTTGCCATTGAAGTGGAAGGAAGGTCCGAGGGATGTGTTCGTGCCTTCACCCAGACATTCATCTTAACTACTGGCAGACATTTCAAGTGAGTACTATGTTGTCAGTAGCTATTAAATACTGATTCAGCCTTGAGCCAGAGGAGCATTAGTACACTCTTGAGACATTCTCAGTACTGTAGCATACAAACAGGTAGCTCAAAGAAGTAGTATTGGTAAGTGATTATGAGTATGGAGACTGATTTCTTTCTCTTGACTCTGTGTGACCTTGACCAAGTTATGTATCTTCTCTGTGAGTCAGTGTTCTCTGAAAGTGTCCAAGTGGCCACTTCTTTTGTAAAGGACAAACAAGCTAGAGTTAAATTTTCAATTTATTGAAGCTGGTAGGCAATCTCTCAAAAGGTAATTCTATGGCAGGGGAAAATGGATATCAGCTAATGAAGCATAAACAGTAAAGCAGGGGTTTGCTCTGAGAAGCCTGTGCATTGTGAATGATAAGATGATTCTGAAGAGACTGAGAAGGCCTCCTCCACCACCAGACCCACACTGTCCTACACCCAGAGTCTTCCGAAGATGAAGGATTCCTGCACCCAGACTGATTGGAAGTGAGTTCTGGCACTTGCTGGCAATAATCTTGATTTGAAAGAAGTAGAAATTTAATAGATATTTATAGCTATTCAGATGTTGTGAGTGAAGCCAAGTCACAGTTTTTAAAAAAAATATGCATTAATTTTATAGTGACATTATAAGCAATCTTAAAACAATGTAATGTTCATATCAGACAGCATGATATCCTATATGTCAAATCGTAAGGAAAACATTAGAAGGTATTATTAACAATAAAGTATGTCAGTCTTATTTCAGGATTCAAAGACTATATACAATATTCACTTGTATTACTCTATCCTAGCAATGAACAATTAAAAAAATAGGTTTAGAAACAAATTCCATTTACGATATCATGAAAAAAGCATACCCAGAAATATACCTAGAAAAGATGTTGAAAAGTATTACAGAAGAAATAAAACTCAATGCAATGTTACTATAAAGTTACACTAAAGTATAAGAAAAAATAATGCTAGGTGCTGCTGATACATAGAATAATTGACACTATACAAGTCTAAAAATATAAAAAGTATATTTATTTTCACATTGATAGATTTTCAAAAGGAGTACCAAAGATACCAAGAGGGGAAATATGTTTTTTAGGAACTGGTGCAGGAACAACTGGTTATTTCACTCACAAAAGAATGAAAATTTGCCCTATCACATATCACATATAAAAGTAAATAAAAAGTGAGGCTGATATGAAGTGGGGTGATGCATACCTTTAATCAAAGCACTCAGGAGATAGAGGCAGGCAGATCCCCGACTTAAAGGCCAACTTGCTTTATATAATGAGTGCCAGGCCAGTCAGGGCCACATAATGAGACCTAGTTAAACACACACACACACACACACACACACACACACACACACACACACACA
>CAJQZJ010000132.1:1416170-1438670 GCA_907164525.1 Lophiomys imhausi | reverse complement strand
AAACCATGATCAGAATATACTGTGTGAATTTTCAATAAAAAAATTAAAAAATCAATAGGCTATGGTGGCACACACTCTTAATCCCAGCATTCAGGAGGGAGAGGCAGGTAGATCTCTTGAGTTTGAGGCCAGCCTGGTCTACAAAGTGAGTTCTAGGACAGCCAGGGCTACACAGAGAAACTCTGTCTCAACACCCCCCAATAAATAGCTAATTTTAAAAAATTTAAAAAATGAAAATTCTAAAAAAGAAATGAAAAGTGAATCCAATGAATCAGAAATATTTGTATATATTTGATAAAGAACTTGTATCTAAAATACATTAAAAATTCTTCGAATTTAATAACAGAAAGACCTCTACCATTTAAAAGTAATGAACTATATTTATTTATATTTTATATATACATGCTATGAGGAATGTGTGGAGATTGGAGGGCAACCTTCAGAAGCCACTTCCTCCAGGGTCCAAGAATTTTAGTTGTCAGACTTGGTGGCAGCACCTTTTACCTGCTATCTTTGTTCAATTTTCCATTGCTCTGATAAAACACCATGACCAAAAGCAACTTGGAGAGGGAAGGTTTATTTCAGCTTGTAGATCTATGGTCACACTCTATCATTGAGGGAACTCGGGGCTGTAACTCAAGGGAAGAACCTGGAGGCAGAATCTGAAGCAGAGGCAGTGGAGGGGTAATGCCAACTGGCTTACACTTCATGGCTTGCTCAACCTGCTTTCTTAGAGCACTCAGAACCATCCAGCCCAAAGGTGGCACCCTCCACATCAATCTTCAACCAAGAGAATGTAGACTGGGTATAGTGGTGCATGCTTTTAATCCTAGCACTTGGGAGGCAGAGACAGGTAGATCTGAATTCAAAGCCATCCAGGACTACATAGTGAGTTCCAGGCCAGCCAGGACTACAAAGTGTGACCATGTATCAAAAAACAAAACAAGCCGGGCGGTGGTGGCGCACGCCTTTAATCCCAGCACTCGGGAGGCAGAGGCAGGCGGATCTTTGTGAGTTCGAGGCCAGCCTGGTCTACAAAGTGAGTCCAGGACAGCCAAGGATACACAGAGAAACCCTGTCTCGAAAAACCAAAAAAAAAAAACAAAAACAAAACAAAACAAAACAAAACAAAACAAAACAAAATAAAAATGAATAAATAGATCAGATAAATCTGAGCTATGTAATTCACATATATAGTTGCAACACTTGGTAGGTAGAGATAGGAGGAACGGGAGTTTAACATAATCCTTGTAGGCTACATAGTGAGTTCAAGGACAGCATGGGCTAATTAAGACTATTCTAAACAAAAAACGCAGATCTATCAAAGCAGACTAGTGGTTATTGTAGTATCTAGAAATTGAAATACAAGAGTGACTGCTAAAAGGTAAGGAGTTATGTTTGTTCTTCATATATTTAACATGAGAAAAATGTTCTGGAATTGGATAACTGTGATAGTTGTATAATATTTTTAATGTATAGAGAATCACTGAATTGTATGTCTTAAAGTAGTAAATTCTAGGATATGGCCAATATCTTAGTTTTAAAACAGTGGGACATTTATTTTTTATTTTTTTATTTTACACTTGTTATTTTCTTGAGCTTCTTTTTTAATGGGTAAGAATTAAGGTCCACTGCTCTTAGGGATGCCCCTGTATTTTTGTTTTTAATTCTTCTGGGTATAATTGGTGACAAACATTGTGGGTTCTCTACCAGGTCTTCCATCACCATTACAACAGTGCTAAGTCTGGCACTCATGTCCCAGAAAATGAGCAGTTTTGGTTAAGTGGTGGCACTTTGTATTCAGTGCATCTTTCTTGTAGTAACAGAGGTCACCTGTCCTTCTCCCACCCCAGGTATCTTGAGGATGAGTGGAACTGCATTGGAGATGACCTCTATACAGTCCAGGTGAGGCTTGGGAATCAAGGGGATGAAAGATAACTGTCCCTGAGCCTTCAGGAAGATAGAGCCCCCTGTGCTGGGGGATGGAACTCAGGTTATGAAACTCTTCTAACATCCTAACTCTTTTCCCCCAGACTGAGGATGAAGTCTCAAATGAATTTTTCTGAAAGAAGCCCTTGGAGGTCATCTTCCTCTTCATCAATATTATTGTTGATATTTCTTTCTAAGCCATTGCCCATGACTGAAATTAGAGGTCAAGTAACCAAGAAGCCAAATTAACACATAGGCCACGTAATAGCCACTCTCAGGGCGAATTGTTTTACATCCTCCATGAAGTGGCCTTTTGGCTGCATAATAAAAAAAAATTCATGTTGTGTCCTGAATTGTACCTTTCCTGCTACAGAAAAGCCAGGAAGGACCTAATGGCCCTGTGTACTCCTACTTTCACCACATTCATCACCAGGCTTGCTTCCGTAGAAACTTGCGAATAAATCCTCACACCAAAGGACATATAGTACTTACCAGTGATTAGCCTTTGGAGACCAGGCAATCTGTGAAGATGCCCTGTCTGGAGGCTTGCCAGAACACGCATGTGACCTGGCACAACCAGGGCCTGGAAGGGGCTACCACCAGATTAGTGGAGCTTTGAAGACCGGAAAGGTGGTAAGAGGGTACACATTTCACTTCTTTCGGATCATTTGAATGTGTGCCTTGATGTATTTTGTGACTTGAACATAAGCAGGTGGCAGGGGGTCCTTTTCACAGCTCTACATGCTTCCCTTTCTCTTCATGCCTCCTCCCATTATGGAAGTTGTATTGCAAAGGAGTGTCACAACAATTAACACTTACTGGGGACCAGGAGAGTCAGCCTGTCTGAAAGCTTTGCTCACAGAGCATACATAGGGTGTTCCGTGCCCACGTTTTTGAGGGAGGGCTTTTATCCACCTATTTTCACCGGAGAGGCAAACATTCTCACTTTAGGACCAGTTTTGTGGACCTTTCACAGAGAGGCCAATTAGTAGTTCTGGATTCCAGGCAGGTTTTAAGTGGGAAATCAGCAAAATTTGTCTTCCAAATCAGGATTTCCTCTTTCTGTAATGCATGTACTTTAGACAACAAACTGCCTTTTTTTTTTTTTTGGTTTATTTTTGAATTTCAACTAATAGTGGCACAAAGTTTTCCAATTATAGGCATGTAAATGATTGACAAGGGTGTTGTACCATCAGTTGGCAAGTTATGCCTGCAATTGGTTGTGCTTGACATGATTTCCTATCAGTTGCCATTTGTAGTTCTTTTTTTTTTTTTTCACTTTTAAGAGCTTAAAAATAGGGAAGTGGGCAGTTCGTCGCTGTTTGGTGTTTGGGCTTGCGGAGGGGCGGGGCGTTTTCCGGAGGGCCGGCGCCAGTGCAGGCCAGGCTGACAGGGCCACTGGCTGCCATGCCTAGCCGCTCCGCTCCTGCGCTCTCTTGAGCGCTCGCGCTAGCGCTCTCCTGGGCCCCGCAGGCCCCCAACATGGCGCAGGAGGTGGAGGTCTCCTAGTACCTGAGCCAGAGCCAGCGAGTAGCCGCCTGGGTAGAGATGCTGCGCTGCGACGGCAGCGAGACGGACAGGCACTGGAGCCACCGCTGGGAGTTTCTGCTTCACAATGCTGGGGACCTAGTACCCGCGACTAACCGAGGAAGCGGCCAAGAGCAGAGCATGCAGTCAGAAGCTCCAGCAAATCGTCTCCTTCTCCATGGCCTGGGCAAACCATGTCTTCCTAGGGTGCCCATACCCTCAAAAAGTTATGGATAAAATTCTTAGTATGGCTGAAGGCATCAAAGTGACAGATGCTCCAATCCATACCACATGAGAGAATCTGGTTGCCAAAGTGAAGAAAAGAGAGATACCGAGTAGCAATGAAGGAGTAGAAGAGCCATCCAAAAAAAGAGTGATAGAAGGAAAAAACAATTCTTCAGTTAAGTGAGATCATGGGAAACAATCTACCAAAACAGATCATTCATCAGCTCAGCAGGAAAACAGTTCAGCATCCACAGGGCCATCCACTCAGTCTGAGAGTGGTGGGACCTCAGCTCAGAGCAGCTCCAGTGTTTCTAATCAGAATAGCTCTACAAGTGAAGGAGATAGATCTGTGTGCAGTCAAAGCAGCAGCAACAATTCCTCTCAGGTAACAGCAGCAGGATCTGGAAAAGCTTCTGATCCAGGAGCTCCAGATAAACATGGTTCAGCGTCATTTGTTTCTTCATTGTTGAAATTCAGTATGAATAGTCATGTAACCCAATCCACTGATACCAGACAGCAGAGTGGATCACCTAAAACGAGTGCTCTGGAAGGTTCTTCAGTCTTAGCTTCTCAGAGCAGCTCAGACATTGAGGTGGCCTTATTGGGTTCCTCTGGAAGCTCAGAAGTAGAATTGCCATTACTGTCTTCTAAGTCTAGTTCAGAGAGGGCTTCAAGTGGGTTAACATTCAAAACTAGTTCTTAGGCAAATATTTCATCATCAGTTTCTTTTTTTTTTTTTTAATTATTTATTTATTTTTTTTTTTTGGTTTTTCGAGACAGGGTTTCTCTGAATATCTCTGGCTGTCCTGGACTCGCTTTGTAGACCAGGCTGGCCTCGAACTCGCAAAGATCCGCCTGCCTCTGCCTCCCAAGTGCTGGGATTAAAGGCGTGCGCCACCACCGCCCGGCTCATCATCAGTTTCTAAAAATAGTTCCTCATCAGGCACCTCTTTACTAACTCCCAAGAGCTGTTCAACAAATATATCACTGATGACTTCCAAAAGTACTTCTCAGGTAGCTGCATCATTGTTAGCTTCCAAAAGCACTCCTTAGCAAGCATGTCTCAGCTAGCTTCTAAGAGTAGTTCTCAGAGTAGCACTTCACAGTTGCCTGTAACCAAACTTTTTAATTATTATTATTTATTTACTAAAAATATTCACTTATAACAAATACCAACAATTTCTTAACTATTAACCCTACAAATTCCTACAACCCCTTTAACCTAACCACTAAACCTATTGATTATTATTTTCCTAACCTTTTAGAAGGATACAGTCTCTGGGCCAGGTCCTCAGTTTTCAGGAATAGAGTTTCTGTAGTAGACCCTTTAAAGCACTTGGCAGTCTTTTTTCTGGAATGTCTCAGATATAGATTCGTCAAGGTAAGTTGTAAGTATTTAAGTCTTACCTTAAATACGTCTTGATGTTTTCTTCTCTCTGGGAGACCCCATCCGTCTATAGGCCAACTTATGTCTTTTGTATCAGCAACTCTGCTGCTCTGCCTCAGTCCTTAAAGCCAGCCACAGTTTGGACAGATCGAACCCCTCTAGGCAAAAGCTGAGCCACAGGGTTTAGTCCTTGGTCTTTTGCTGTCTTGCTGAGGCTTTCTTTGCTCACCAGCTTCTTTCTGCCTCAGGGAGATCTGGCCATCAACTGATGCCAGCACTTTTTTCAGCAGGACTCTCAGAGCTCTCTAGCATCGGGGGGCCTCTTTTTGATGGGGCTCCATGCACTGTCCTTAAATAGGAGGAACTCTGTTTCAGCTTAATTTGGGCTCCACCCACTTAGCAGCTGAAAACAATGCCAGGCCAAATACTTTGTTTCTTAGTCCATTAAGTCTTTCCTGTTTTTCCTGACTTCAACTTTGTTTTTCAGTCCATTAAGTCTCCTGTTTGTTTCCTGTTTTCACCTGACTTCATCCTTGTTTTTCCACAAGCTGATAAGCTAATCGCTCACAGCCAAGTTGATTTTCATGCCCCAAATTAAGAGACTGTATCAGATATTTACTAAATCTAAATTAATCTAACTCCCTACAGTTGCCTTCTAAAAGTACCTCACAGTCCACTGAGAGTGCTGTCAAATTCTCTTGTCAAAAGTTAACCAATGAAGATATAACAGAAGCAACCTTTCTTCAATAGACTGTATAAAACAGTGGCATGGAAGTTAGTAGCTGTTGTTGGCTTTAGCCCCAGTGTGAATCATGGAGAGCTGCTAAATGCAGCTATTGAGGCTTTGAAAGCAACACTGGATGTGTTTTTTGTCCCACTAAAAGAACTGGCAGATCTGCCTCAGAATAAGAGCTCTCAAGAAAGTATTCTTTGTGAATTGAGGTGTAAGTTAGTGTATTTGGGCTCTGGCTGTGGAAAAAAGCAGAGGAAATGCAAAAGCAGTTGCATCAAGAGAAGCACTGGAGTTATTTCTCAAGAAGAAGGTGGTGGTAAAGATATGTAAAAAGAAATACAGAGGCAGTGAGGTAGAAGATCTAGTCCTCCTTGATGAGGAATCAAGACCTGTAAACTTACCTCCAGCATTGAAACATCCTCAAGAATTACTGTAATCTCTCCAAATACCACTGTATCTAGTGTCTGGTGTTTGAAGAGAAAAACTGACTTTTATATAAAACACTGGCTTTCACAGATTTTGTATTGCTTTTTTCCAGTTTTGTAGAAAATTCTAGTTCTCTTCACTAAAGTAAAAGTTGTAAATAATTTATGAATGACAGTGCATATTAAAGAGTATACATTGACAGTATACCAGTGTGCTGTTTTATTTACTGAAGAAAATACTGTCTTCCATTTTTAATGATATATTAGGTACGATGTGTAGTTCTGTAGAATCTTAAAATTTTTGCACTATTTCCAATTTGGTGAAAATGTATTAAGTTGTGTACCATGCTTTTTTTTTTCCTAACTTGATTAAATCACAGAAAAGAAAAGGGACCACAGTATTTGAATGTGTGAAAAATTTATGAAACTTAAGGTTTTAAGAATGTTGCTCATAGTGTTGAATATCTGTTAAAGAATAAAAGAGTAAGATTAGTTACCTCAAACTATTTTCATGAGAAGTTGTGAACTTGTTTTTAGCTATAAAGCAGTATAAAGTACTATTGTTAATTTTATTCTGAAGTTGTTTAAAATTCACCATGATTTTGACCTCTGCTGATTCTTAAGCAGGTTAATTTATGTTTTGAGGTAAAATGCAATTTACACTTTCTTAAAACATAAATGTAAGTTTCTATATTAAGCATATTTTGTGACTACTATTAAATTGATTTATTTAGATATTAAATGCTTTAAGTTTTTTTTAAAGAGTTTAAAAATATGTGATTTATTTGAAAAAAAGAAGAGGTTTTCAGTATGGAATTCTTACATGTACTTTGTTGATACTTTTCCCTCTCCACCCCCTGAACCCCTTGTGCTGGTCTGTTCTTTTCCAAAGTAGCTCCCTTCTGTTTTCATGCCACATTTATTTTATTATGTTTTATATACACTTCCCTTCTCTCTGCCCCTAAGACCTGTTTTTACCCTCTCTTGGCCTCCTTGCTAGTTGGCAGACATATGCTCACACATGCCCATGCATACATATACACACATATAAAATTACCAGCTTTGGTCCACCTATACAAGAAAATTCTATATTTGACTCTCTGAATCTAAATTACTTTGATTAATATAATAATTTTAAATTCCCCACTACTATGGCTTTTACTAAATGGTCATGTTATTAAACTGTCTTCTAAATACTCATATTTATTTCTGTGCTCACCCTTCATCAGAGAAACTTTTGTGGTCATGGCAGAAGTTAATACAGAAACCCATAACCAGCTAAAGTGCTAAAAATAAGTAAGGCCAGGGGAGTCAGATGATGGGGAGATGTACAGCAGAAAGGAATCTTTTTGGCATGACACCGTCATTAAATTAAAAACCTTATTGCAGCTGTGGTTATAGGGACAAGACTCATTCAAACTTAGCACCTACCAACATATCATCATGGATGGGGGAGAGGAACCCATGAGGCCCTATTGCTCCCCTAGAGACTGCTTACAGGTCATTGAAAGAAAGATTGGTATTTTATTCACTGATAAAATGCAGAGGGTCATACACAAAAAGAAGACATGAAGCTAAAGGTAATACACAAAAAGAAGACATGAAAGTAGGAGGATGATTTGTTGGAAAGACAGGTTTCAATGAGAAATGGAGGGTAGGAGAAGGGGAGTGAAATGCCTATAATCAATTAAATAAATGTGTAAAACTGTCAAAGAACAAAATCACCAAAAATTGTTCTTCCACCAATTTTCCTGAAAATATGATTTTATTTATGTAAATATTTATTTATATATATATGTACTATGCCTTCTTTACCCATTAATCTGTTAATAGAAATCTAGACAGGCTCAATTTTCTAGCTATTGTGTTCAGCAATGAACATCATACAAGTGCTTCTGGTGGTAGTACTGATGACTCCTTTGGAGTCTATACCCAGAAGTGGTATAGATGGGTCATATGGTAATTCTCCTTTTAGTTTTCAGAGCAACTACATTCCAAAATGGCTTTACTAGTTCACATTACCACCAGCAATATATAAGGGTTCTTTTGGTCCCTGCTATGTTATTTCCAGTACTTGTAGCTTATATTTTCTTAGTGTTAACCATTCTGAAGTCAGTGAAAGGAATCTCAAAGTAGTTTTAATTTACATTTTCTTGATGGCTGAAGATGTTGAACACATTTTCAAATATTTATAGGTAATTTGTGCTTTTTGTTTGAGAACTATCTGTTCAATGTATTAGACTTACTGATTATAAGGGTTTGTGTTTAATATTTGCAATCTATTATGTATTCTGAATATTAACTCCTGCCTAAAATATAGCTGGTACAATTTTTCCTTAATTCTGAAGGCTATCTCCTCACTCTACTGATAGCTTATTTGTTACCTTTAGAGATGAGCAGTCAACAGTCAGTTATTTTCAGCTCTTTGATCAGTTACAAGTCTCTGTATTACCACCCGTAGCAAACAGAAGCTTCTTTTTTCTTCTTCCTCTTCTTCTTTTTCCTCCTCCTTTTTTTTGAGACAAGGTCTCTCTCTTAAGTAACCCTGGCTATCCTGAACTTGATCTGTAGATCAAGCTGGTCTTGAACTCACAGAGATCCACTTGCCTCTGCCTCCCGAGGTGCTGGGATTAAAGGTGTTCTCTCCCGTTGCCTGGCTAAACAGAAGGATGAGAGAAGCACTAATCTATAGTATAAATGTAAATATTTAGGGAAGATGTGTTAGTTTACGCCTTTAATCCCAGCACTCCAGAGGCAGAGGCACGCACAACTCTGTGAATTTGTGGCCAAGCCTGGTCTGTATATCAAGTTCCAGGCCAGACAGATCTATATAGTGAGACTCTTCTCTAAAAACAAAAACAAAACAAAATCGGCATTTAGAAATCAGCTTAATAATGTTCATTTAGCAAGACAACAGTAAAAGTTTCTTCCCTTGCACCCATGACTTTCCTAACCATCAAGTACTGACCAGTATTATAGTAGTAGGCATGGATTCCCTCCTGTGAAATGGGCTTCAAATCCAATCAAAGTAGTTCATTACCCAAGTAGCTGCCATTCTGCTATTGCAACATTAGGTAAATATTTTCTGGCATGCTAATGCTGTAGATCACAGAGTTCACAGCTTCCTAAGACCATTTATGTTTTCTCTTCCCCAGTAGCTCGAATAGCAGCACCCTTTGGCACTATGAAAGGTGGGCAGCAGGTAGGAAGCTTTCAGCTCACTGCTAGCTTGATTCCATTAGGTTCTGGGGCCCAAATATCAAAGTATGGGATGTCTTTAGCAGCGGGGACTTAATTTCTTGTTCTGGTGAATGACCAAGAGCAATAGAAAATGGGTGTATTACTGGGGAAACCACTGGGGTTTCTTTGATCCATAACTCATAGTGAGGTATCCGATGTCTACCACTAAGATATGTGTGTGGGGTAGGTGTTACTTATTTCATTTTTTAAAAGATGTGTGTGTGTGTGTGTGTGTGTGTGTGTGTGTCTGTGTGTGTGTGTGTACACGTGCACAGGTAATTGTGGAGGCCAGAGGCATCTGAATCCTCTGGAGCTGGAGTTACAGGCATTTTTGAGCTTTCCAACACAAGTGGTGGTAGGAATTGAACTCAGGTCTTCTATAAGAGTAGTATCTACTCTTAACCACTGGTCCATTTCTCCAGTCCTGGGGTTTTTGTTTAATAATCGATGGTTTCTAAGAATAACATTATTTGTACATACAGGGTATCTCTGATCAAATACTTTCAAAACTTATATTTTTAATTAGCTTATAAAATAATATGCTACATGGCTTTTTAATGCAACTGTAGTTTTGGTTATCCTTCCCTCACCCCCCCTCTTCCCAAGCCCCACTTAAATTGTTGACTCCTCAGTATTCCCCCCAACACTTCATTTGAGGCCTATTCCCCCCTCCTACAATGGTCTTTTTCTAGCATCCTGGCCTCTAGAAACACTCAAATTTAAATGAACAAGCACACAGATTCAAAGCTAAGGTCCACCTATGAGAAAGGACATGTTGTATATTTTTTACATGCACTGTCCTGCAAAAATATTTTTTCTTTACAACTGAATAAATTTCTCTCTCTTATATATAATATATATACACATACTAAATATAAATGTATATATATTTATTATCCATTTATGTATTGATGAACATATCTGGTCTCATTCCATTTCTTAGCTATTGTGAATACAGTCACAATGAACATGGTTGTGCAAGTACCTCTGTAGTAGAATATGGAGTTCTTTTGGTATATACCCAGGAATAGTATAAGTGAGTCATATGTGGCTTCTAGTTTTAGTTTTTTGAGAAACCTCCATGCTGATTTCCATAGTGACTTCACCAGTTTACACTTCCACCAACAGTGGATAAGCATTCTTTTCCCCATATGCTCACCTTGGTTTGTCAAGAAAACAACTGGCATCAAATGCTTTTGAAGATGCAGGCATGTGTTTAATGGTTTAAGGACACCTTAAAATCAAAGAAGTCCCTGAAGCTGGTTTGAGTGGACTCATCCAGGGTTGACCACTACCTCTCTCTCTCTCTCTCTCTCTCTCTCTCTCTCTCTCTCTCTCTCTGACTGTTTTTAGGGCCCTGAGCTGTCCCATCTATAGGGACCATTACCACCTATTGTTTATAATTATGTATTATTGAGTCTTCCACCAAAAAATATTTATGTCTTATTTCTCTGGTCATGAAGGTGGTCTGTCTGGACTGGTCATCACCATATATTATTTTTCCTTATAGGATGATCTTTCCCTCCAAAAGTTAACCCCCTTCCTAAATAACATTACCAGCTTTTTGGTAATGTAGATTGTGGAATGAGGAGTTAGAGTCTCAGAAATCTGTCTTTCAAATACAGAGGGAAAAGCATCTACCTTTATTAATGCAATTTCAAAATTATAAACATCCCTAAAAACATGAAAAATGTCTCTCAGCATAGTCTACTAATATAGTAGTTCAGCTTAGAGTTGAGGTGTGTAGGACTGATGAGCTGGGACATGTCTAAGAATATATGGTATACATGTTAGAAAGACTTTCTGACTCTAAGGCTATTTTAACAAAAAATATTTTCAAATAGGTAATACAAACATGGGGCCCAACATTCAAACTCCAAGAGCTTAGTTAATCACAGATTTGGGGGACAAGAAACACGATAGAACAAGCCTGGAAGGAATCCACAGGGCAGGGACGGACAGGTGGTTCATGGATACAAAGATATTTTTGGTATTCTCTTCAGTAAGAAGACAGTTGTTTTCCCTGTGCCCAGATTAAATCCAGGCCATTGCACCTTTAGGTGATGAGGTCATCCTGGGAATGGAACTCATCTGCACACAGTCAGTTATTTATTTTTTGCCATCACTGTTTTTCCTAGGTCCTGACCTTATGGTATCTAAGACCATTTCAGAACAAGAAACATGCCGGGCAATAAGAGCAAAAGATTTCAAGCTGTCAACAAGAAAAAAAAAAGGGGGGGGAAATCTGGCAGCAGAGCAGCTTCCCCTAGGCATTACCGCTACACCATATATTTTATGTAAACAAGTGCGGCACTGGAGGATTTTTCTTGTAGAAGGAACAGTTTAGAATGTGTTGGAATAAATTAGAATTTTTATTCCTAACTCAGCATTAAGAATCCATTCCCTCCCACTTTTTCTACCTTGGCCCCCTCTCCTACATAATCAGCCCACTTCATTGGACGTTTAGTGACGAAAGTGCAAACACTAGAATTCTTTGTTATTCTTCCGCCCCGCAAGGCCACAGCTTTTTTTTTCCCTGACGCCGCACCGTGAAAACTGTATGCATTTCGAAACGGAAAGACTTGATGAGCTTGGTGAAAGACACTCCTAAGAGGGAAGCTAATACCGAGCTTGGTGACAGACACTTCTAAGAGGGAAGCTAATACCGACATTTGGTAATCTTCTGCTTCCTGGTGTTTAGGGCGGGTTTTCCCTAGTTTGGCAGCAGAACCTAAGTGTCTCAGTACGCACGCAGACCAGCAGCACTCTCTGAGTAGCAGTAGTATCACTCCACTTCCCAAAGCCGGATCTCCTTAAACAACTCTAGCTCCTCCCACTGCGGGCTTCCGTAATGACGTAGCCGCGCCTAGTGCGTCCCGGCGGATGTAGGTAAATTTTTAGGTGCTTAGGTAGGGTTCCTGAAAATCCTTAGGAACCGGAGAAAGGAGAGATTATCAAAAGGTGATAGTTTACTAGTCACGGCCCTTTATCTGGTAAAGCAAGCATCTTGTCTAAGTCCCAGATGCCCGGCAAGCCCCTATATACAGTCGCCGCCATCGTCTCTGCTCCCTGTGCCTGACTGCCGAATGCGTTTGCATGCCTCCTTTTTGTATGACAAAGCATCTCTGGAGACAGGCAAATAAAAAAACAACCTTGGACTCAAGCAGAGCAGGTTAGTAAGAAGGAGGGCATTGCTTGGATTTGTGGGCGCCGGTTCCGTGATTGGGGCGGGATTCATGACCTGGTTTTAGGTGGCGAATGTTGAGAAGACAAACTGACCGCGGGGGTGGGGGTGCATAAAAAGCTATCTACGTTTCCATAAACTCGCCCCACTTCCGATTACGTTTGGGAAGGGAGATGGATATAATGGTATCATCTACTGGAGAGATGGTGTACTTCTCAGAGGAAGCAGGATTGCTTCTGCTGGTGAGGTCAATTGTCTGAAGAGCCTTGAGAATCAAGCAGGGAATGTACAAAGAGGTTGTAAATGTGGGAACATTAAGTCTTGCATTCGAAGATTGTTTCACGTTCCGGTTAATTATCTGACCATTAATTAACCACATCTTGCTCACTGTGTTTTAATTTGATTTGATACCATCAAACATTTATTTGTATAGATAGATGTTTTGCCAGGTTCTACACGTTCCAGGGAATCAGATCAAAAAATTTTTCAAGATTAGATAGGGATCTAGAATAATTTCTACATCTCCTCTTTGCCAGCCTCCCAGAAATGTCCTCCATTACCCCAACTATGTTGCAGAATGTGATAGGTTTGTGTGTATGGGGAAATAATCATAAGAACCTGTAAGAAAAATGAAAATATACTTTTCATTATTTTCCCAGCTTCCTGTTATTGTCAGGCGTTTCATCCTTGCTGACACCACTATGACCAACTATGCAGAGATGATTTAGTTGTCTCCTCATGGAAATTATCAGGCTTTAAGGACATAGCAGAGGAACATTGAACTTTGGGGGTGGCAAAAGAAAGGGAATCAGAATTCTTTGCCAAAGAACTATATTTATCCAGAAAGCATTTATTCCTTAGGTGTTGTTTTCTAAAATGGACTCAGTACTGATGTTCTCCTATTTATGGATTTCCATTGGTAGACATATTCATGGGTTTCTATAACTATTGACTGTTGTGAAAGTTTATGAAAATAACTCAACTTAAAGCTAGTACGTAATGAAGAGAAAATTGTCCAGTTTCTCAGGTTGGTGTGAAGATAGAGAGGAGACAAGGGTCACTGAGACTAGGAAATTATATCCTTTTGTTTTGTCAGTCTATCACTGACCCCTATTTAGTCTGTGGATTCACTTATGAGTCTTGGTATAGTTTGGAGGTAGATATAAGATGCAAACACCTTTTATGCCCTCTTTCTTGTCTTGCTCTAATAACTCCATTATCTATTTTTCAACTAGGGAATTACCAGATCAATCATTGAAGAGGAAAATGGTGGGTCATAAAGGAGGAGAAGGAACAGCTTTGAAGCTGAGTAATGGGAGGAAAAAGGATCAGGAAGGGAAAAGCTGGGCAAACTGTGTGAAAGGGCAAGAATAAGGACCAGGAACCAAGGTCTGTATCACAAGAGCTTATTTCTGTGTCCTCCTTATCTGTCTGTAGATCTGCCAGATCTGCCACAGGGCTTGTCACCAGTAGAAGCAAGGAAAAGAGGAGAAAAGTACTTCACATAAATGAAGGTTAGGGGCTGGAGAGATGGCTCAGCCGTTAAAGGCTAGGCTCACAACCAAAAATATAAATGAAGGTTAGTGTGAATGTGGGGACACCTTCAGGAAGACCTGTAGGATGGAAGAGTTAATGTTTGGTTGGTCCCAGTCCCAGTTAGGAGAAAGTCTAGGAACTCTGTGGCCTTGTGCCCAGCCAGCTTTCCTGTTCTCTCTGCCCTTCCTGGTCTCTGCAAAAGCAATTGGTAGCACATTGGAGGTGTAGGCAGTGGGTGAGATAAAAGGAGGAGTTTGCTAGTTGTCTACTTCTTCCCCATAGAGCCCTGGATTTCCCTGCTTAATTATCTCTCTGTGCTAATCAGAATGAGGAGAAATAAAATTGGAAGAGTCTTAAAGCCCCATTTCCTTCCTCCACCCTTAGGTCCAACTTCAGTGACAGATCTGATGGCCTTGGAGTGGCTGAAGACCACCACCCTCCACAGGCCTGCGCCCAAGCAAAGCTATCCTTCTTTATCTTGAGTGAGCTTCCTCAGCACTCTGTCTATATCATTGGCAAAAACAGTAGTTGGAAAGGGGGCTGAATGACTACTGGACTTTATATGAAAGCACCGACTTGGGTCTGACTTTCAGGCAAGGCTGAAATAAGGGCATTTTGTTTGGCTTTGCCTTTATCTTGAACCATGATTGGCTCTTCAATTAAAGGGAAAGCTAGAGAAGAGTCTGGTGCTTCCTTGAAACCTGGAAACAATAGCCCTACCAATGCTAAAGGAAAAGCCAAGAGTCAGACCAAGAAAGTGGCTAAGGCAGAACCAAAAGAAGAATTAGGGAACCAGGCTGTGGCTAGGGATGAGGTGATGGCCAGGACACAGACGGTGATTTACCCTGAGCCTGAGATGGTGACGTGGAAAGTGAAAAAAAAGAAAGATAAGAGTAATACTAGAGTTGTGGCTCAGAATAAGACGGAACTCCTTGGAAAGCCTGGTGTAGTGCCTCACACCAAGTCTGATGCTTTGCCTGTGTCTGTGCTCATTACTGTAACTGAGTCTGAAGTCAAGGTTGACACTGGTATTGAGGCATCTGTCAAGTGCTCTGTCAAGGCTAATGATAAGGGCAACATTAAGCACAAATTAGAGATAAAGAAAGAGGCCAGCATCACATCCAGGGCTGGGGACAAAGCTGCTGGAGACAAAGCTAGTATTGTCATCAGCACCACTGATGAGGATGAAGACTATGTGTGCTCTTGGTTTTGGACTGGAGAAGAGCCTAGTGTGGGGTCCTGGTTCTGGCCTAAAGAAGAAACCCCTCTTCAAGTTTATCAGCCCCCACCTAAGGTTGAGGAAGAACCCAGACCCACAGAGAAATTCGACTTTACTTTAAAGAAAAAAGCAGCAGCGTGGTCAAGGGGCAGATTTATTGTCCTAGTCCCGGTTGAGGAAGGCGAGCCTTTACCTCCAGGAGGCAACTGGACTCTAGTTGCAACCTTAATTGAAACTCCTCTAGGTATTCGACCTTTGACCAAGGTTCCACCTTATGGTGGACCTTACTTCCAGACTTTAGCTGAATTAAAAGACCAGATCCGGGAAAGGGAAAAATATGGACCCAATCCTAATACCTGCCGCTGTAAATCACGTTCCTTTAGTTTAGAGCCTGTAGAGTTTGAAAAACTTGTTGCCCTACTTAAGTTAACTCAGGATCCTTTTATTCATGAGATAGCTACGATGGTAATGGGAGTCAGTCCTGCTTACCCATTTACTCAAGATATCATTCATGATGTTGGCATTACTGTTATGATTGACAATTTTGTCCACAATCCAAATGCTAAAAAATACCGTAGAAATTTAAATGTGAATGCCAGATCTGACATCTCTGAAGAAGCAAAAGAGAATGAAGCACATGTAAATAAAGTTTGTAGAGACATACTTTGCTGTCCTTTGAACTGCTCTGTACAAGTGGAGGAACTAAAACTGTTAGTGAGTCTGAGTGTGACATTTGAGCATCACCACATAATTGTCAATTATGTTCGATATTTCATCACATTGTTAAACAAAGGAAGTGTCAAAATCAAATTTCAAATTTTAAGAGTTATTTTGTGTTTGTCAAAAAATCAAGCCAATACCCGAGAACTGATCAGTGCTGAAGTATTGTCTTCACTGGTTGCTCTCTTTCGCAAGAATGAGTCAAAGGCTAATATTCTTCACACCATTGCAATATTCGAGAATATAAATTTCCAGTTCAAAAAAAGGGCAAAGCTGTTTACCAAGGAAATGTTCACTAAATCTGAACTTATTTCCATATTCAAGGAGGCAAAAGAGTTTGACCAGAAACTCCAGGACTTAGCAGAGCACAGCGACCCTGACGTGAGAGATAAAGTTATCCGATTAATACTCAAACTCTAAATAGCTGTGTATTCTCACAAAACCTTGAACTTTTTTGTCTTTCTAATATGAATCTAATGCTTATTATAGTTATAAATTTGATATTTATGCTCTCTGTGTTGAGAGAGGCAATTTTATGGATGCTAGTCATCTTGAGAGATTGAACACTTGCTGGTTTTTTTGTGCTATATATAACATAAACCAAGGTATTTTTGGTATTTCTGTAATGTAACCTAGTGCTGAACCTATTCATCCTAAATAAGCTATATTTCTGTGCATTATATTGATATAAGTGTATTTTTGTATTCCATTTCCATGGTTTTAATAAAGTTGCATGCTAAACCTGATGAAAACATTGTCCCAGTTCTTTAGTTGGATTGTAGTCAGAGATGAACAATGTAAAGATAACCATGGTCACTGTCCATTTACTGATAGGGGTGGCACAAACAAACAGATTCACCAATTTTTTAGTTTCAACATGTTCAGGGAGTACAGTCAATCATTCTGTGACCAAGAAGACAGGACTATGCTTCTGGTAGTCTGGAGGTTGTAGATGGCAGGGTTTCAAGTGAGGACTGATACTCTGTCCGACAGTTCTGGGGAAGTGGGTGATAACAGACTTAGAAGGAAGAGAATGCAGATGTCTTCATGTCACTCTGGAGTCTAGGAGCTTGTACTTAGCCTTCATATTGGATGCTTCACTAGGATGCTGTGGAGTTTTTAATCCCCAAGAAATTTTCTGGTTTTTACCCTATTCAGTTAAATTACAGATAATTGTTGGAAATGCAGTTCTAAAGGGATACAGCTACACTGCATCTTTATTAGTACCATCCCTATCCAGGAATATTAGATTTACTTTCTGTCCCTGGGCTCTGGGCCTCAGAGGAGGGCTTGGGATTACCTACAGAAACTGATATTAATATCACTTCTGCTTTGATGACTGTTCTCATCCTTGCTTTTGTTTTCTGGCCAATACTTTCGACTTGGTGGTTTGTGTGCATTCTTAATGGCAGCTTCTTGTTTGTGCTAATTCTTAAGAGTCAGAGTGTGGCTGTGTGACACAACCACAAATATCACAGTCCTTTAGGACTGTGTAGTTAGCAAGAAATTAATTTCTCTACTGTTACAGTCCTGCTTATTTTCACTTTACTGTTTGAAGCCATGTTGTTTATTCTACCTCATCCTCCTGTTTATATAACAAAAGCTAAGTTCAGAGCAGAGGGTTGAGGTGTTGAACAGCAGGTATAGATTGGGATCTGGTACCACCTTTTCCTCACCTACTCCCCAGATCCTTTGCTATTCTCAATTTTACTACCTAGACTTGGGAATGATAGTGATTATGATCTCTGAAGACACATTGGGATGTGTGAGTAAGTGAGTGTGAGTGTGTGTGTGTGTGTGTGTGTGTATGCATGTGAATGTGACTGTGATCTCTTAAACTACCTTTTCCACATTTTTCATTTATTTGGGGAAGGTCTAAATAAAAAAATATCAACATGCTGGAATATATCCTAAGTTTTAACAATCCTGGTTTAATTTCTATGAAAGTCAGATGTGAACCTATTTTTCATATTTCTAAGAAGAAAAATGAAGGATAATTGTCCATATTTGTAATTTGGGGGGGAAGCAGTTTTTTTTTTCTTGCAGTGTACCACTTTAATTTAGAAGATTTTTGAAGTTCTGTGTAACTGTTTTTAATTTACAGATCTCCCCTAGCCTATAACACCAGCTGTGAGTACTTCTCTCAGTGGAGATCTTCACAGTGCAGTCGGACTAAATCCTTTGGAAACATTCTCTATCTCCAATGCCCTGTGAAGTACATACTTAATCAGTTGATGGCTTGGAATTTTCCAGTATCAGCTAAGAAGGGTGAGTTTGGGATGTGTATATATTATTACCAAAGCAAGAAATCAGTCTTCCTATCAGAATGGTAATTTTGAGAATCAAAATCATCTCCCATAGTTTCTGACACATCATCTATTTTTGTACACTTAAGTTGTTCCCACAGTTGGGCTATTATGACCAGTGCTGCAATGAACATTGGAGTACGAGTACCTGTTGGAGTCCAGTCCCCAATTTCTTTTGTATATGTGCTTAGAAGTGGAATTGCTTGGCAATGTGATGATAAGATTCTGTTTGGCTTTGAGGAGTTGCCAAACTGATTTTCACACTTTGTGTACCGTTTTTGCATTCCCATGATCAATACATGATTATTTGACTTTGTGTACATCCTTTAAAATTCTTGTTATTTTTCTCTACCTTCTAAGCATTCTTTTTTAAGAGATGCATAAAAAAGATAAATTTATAGTTTAATGTACTAACATGCTGTATTTTAATATATGTATTGTTTTTGTACTTTTCAAATGGGGTTAAACATTCATCTCCTGAAGCATTTACCTTTACTTGGTGTTATAAACTTTGAGTATTTTCTTCCAGGTTTGTGGAATATAGTGCATTATTGTTATTTATAGTTACCCTACCATATAGGAACATACCAGTTCTAATCCTAATGAAACTTGGTAACCATTTTTATTAGCTTTCCCCTCATAATCTTCTTAGTCTTTTATAACAATAATTCTACTCTCAACTTCTTTGAGAGCAACCTCTTTAGACTGCATATATGTGTAGACAGTAGGGCATTTGCCTTTCTGTGCCTGTTTTATTTCACTTAACATAATGATCTCTGGTTCCAGTCATTATGTTAGGAATTGCAGAATGTCATGCTTTTGTGACTGAAGAGTATTTTGTCCTAAATATGAGCTACAACTTTATCCATTCATCAGTTTTTGTATACTTAGGGTTTCTTTCCCTCTGTTTCTTAGCTATTGTGAATTACTGCATTGAATATGTGAGTACAGATTGCTCTTTAGCATGCTGGCATAATTTCCTTTGGAATTATACCTAATAGTGGGATTCCTAGATCATATGGTAGTTCTATTTATATATTTTTAGGATCCTCCATACTGTTTTCCATAGTGGGTGTATTAATTTGCATTTCCATGAATAGTGAATTTTTTTCTGCACAGCCTCACCAGCACCTCTTATTTTTAGTCTTTTTGGTAATAGCTATGCTTATGGGTATAAGGTGGCATTTCATTGTGCTTGCAATTACTGTCAAAGGTAAATGGTGTGGAACATTTTTTCATGTACCTGTTACCCATTTGTATGTTTGTCTTCTTTCGGTAAATATCTATTCAAGTATATTGTTAATCTCTAAATATAGTTTGTAACAGAAAATTTTTATTTAAAACATATTTATTGGGCTCCACCTATAACAGAAAATTTTATTTAAATATATATATATTAATGTTTAACAAACACCTATAAAACATCCGTATCCTATAACTTATAATACCTAATACCTATAAACACTTAATACATAAGAACATCTAACCAGTCTTGTATTAACCCTTTTGAAAGGATATTAAAGTTTTCTAACACAGGTCCTTGTTTCCTCCAGGCCTAATGTTGCCAATTGGCTCCTGCAGTCAGTTCCAGTCTCCTCAGCCCACGTGTGCTTCACAGCCTAGTGTTTGGCTTGTATACCTTGCCAGGCTTTAAGGCCTATAGCAGTTCCATGGCTTCCTCAACAGGGATTTAACTCTACACAGTCTCCTCAGAGATATAGCCTCTATCTCTGAGGTTTCCTCACAGTTGCTTTGCTCCTGCTCTGTTGTCAGTCTCTGTGACTTAGAGTTCCTTTTCGAGGCTTTTATCTGCCTGCTACTTTTTGCCTCAGAGTTCGTGCTATATTAGCGTGGCCTCGGGGCAGATGGCATATGTCTCTTAGCATTTTGTAGTCTCCCGAGTGCCCTCCTGTCCTCCTGTCTCCTCTGTCTGTGGGAGCAAGAGAGAGAATCACGTGGAACTCCCTAGTTTATATAGGGTGTTTTCGTCTTGTGGTCTTTCACAGTGTCCCTCCCATGGACTCTAGAGCTCTCTCTCGAGGAAACGGAAGTTCTTGAGTGTTTGTAGCCACGCCCATTCACCAGGCTCCTTCTGCAGGCCTCAGTCCAATCTGGCTGGGTTCTGCCCACCTCAGCCCAGATCCCTCTAGTGTCCAAGCAATGCCAAGCTACAAGCTCTTTTCAGATTCCTGGGCCTTCAGAGTACCCTCTCAGTGGTTGCCCAGAACTAGGTGCTGCCAGATGCCAGGCTGCTCTGCATACCCTTGGAGAGTCCTTACTTATTCTAACCCATTACAGAAGTTATTTGGAGAATTTTCTAATGAGTTTTTTTTGTAGTCTGAATATCAAACCCTTGCCAGATGTATGAATTGCAAGTATGTCTACCATTTATTAGACTGTCTCTGTACTCTGTGGTTGCCTTTACTGTGCAGAAACTTTAGTTTTATGTGACCCCATTTTATTTTATTTTTGCTTTTATTTCTTGTGCTTTTATGATCCTATCTAAAATTTCTTGTCAGTTCCAGTGTCCTCAAGCATTTTTTTTTTTTCAGTTTTCTTCTAGTAGCTTCATGGTTTTAAGTAATTTTCAAGAGATTCTTCTGTCTGAGGCTATCACATTTTCCCAACATCATTTATTACAAAGATTATACTTTTCCCATCATGTGTTCTTACCAGTTTTGTTGAAAAATAGTTGATTTTAGATGCATAAGCTTATTTCTAGACTCTCTATTATTTTCAGTTGGACTGTGTGTACTTTTTATGTCACACCATGCTACTTCTTTTTAAATCACTTTAGCTTTGCAGTTTGTATTGAAGTCAGGAAATATAGCGCCTCCTACTTTGTTTTTTTATTCAGCATGTGTTTCGTTTCTTTGATACTTTTCCATGTGATTTTATTACTGAATTTTTCTAGTTTTGTATAGAACATCTTTAGTACTTTTAAAGTTATTGAATCAGATTTTTAACTCACTTTTGCTAGTACATCTTAACAGTGTTGATTCTTCCAGTCTATGAACACAGGTGTCTTTTTATATTTTTACAGCCTCCTCAATTTCTTTCATCAGTATTTGTAAGTCTCACTATAGAGCTCTTTCACATACTTGGTTAAATTTATTTTTAATATTTTACTTTTAAAGGGAAGAGGATGGGGGGTTGAGGGTGGGAGGGTGGGACTGGAGGGGGAATAGGGAGGGGACTGCGATTGAGATGTAATTTGAAGAAATAAAAAATAAAGGGAAAAAAGCAAAAAAAATAATACTCATGGTTATAGTAACCAAAATGTAATATGTAACTATAAATTAGAATGTTTTATAGAAATACAAGGGCATAAAGAATTTTTTTTAAAAAACTAACTACCATTTTGCTGAGTTTTTTAAATGCTCTCTTGGACCACTTTGCCCTTAAAAGAAAAAATAAATAAAATGAAACTAAGATTTATATTAGTTTTCCAGTGAGGTAAGTGCCAATATTGAAGGGTACTTTTGTATTTTCTGGGCCAGCAGTTTCCCGGGAGAACACTCTTTGGGATAACGCTGCAGACTGTATCCAACATCTGTCGAGATGCTCTCCAGCTATGTAGACTCTGTGTAGTATGATTCTTGTCCTGGAGCGCTGAGTCTCACCTGGTACAAATAATGTCCAATGAACAGCATTAGTATGCAACTGTGAGTCACAACTATGAACAGATTTGCTGCAGCAGAAGACTGCAAATGCAGATTGCCCACAGAGTGAACACAAAGAGGCTCCTTGGGTTTCCATCTGCCCTGCTGGCCTCTTCTGTAACAGAAGGGACTATCCCTCTTAAATGTTTCCCTTTCTGCTGTTATTCGAGTTATTTTCTTGATTAGTACAATAAACCGCCGGTTTACCACAAAAAAAATATTTTACTTTTGTAGGTGTTGCAAATGGAATTGGTTTTATTTCAGGTATTTTTGCATGTTAGTTTTACATTCTTCAACTTTGTAGAATATACTTGCTCATTATAGTAGGATTTTTTTTTTGTGGGGTTTTGGTGTTTTTCAATATAGAAGATCATATTATCTCCAAACAGTAACAGTTTACTTTTTTT